>JAZGTI010018244.1:0-11750 GCA_036877585.1 Botia kubotai
GAAAGAAATATTTGGCAAAGCCATACTTCTTACTGGGTGGTGTGGCATAGTGGCTGAAGAGCTGGGCTAGTAACCCAAAGGCTACTTGTTCATGCAAAGTGTAAGATTTCCTAGGTGGATTGTCCCTTTAACAGGAATTCTCCAAGTTGCTTTGGACACAACCATCTGATAAATGACTTTTAAATCTTGTACTTGAAGTTTACTTTTACAGTTGCATTTGCCAGGCACTTCAATCCAAAGCGACTTTGGATTCTTTGAGAATAATTTGAGAAATACTGCATAATTATCCTGCCTAGATGAAATGGCATAATTACTGTGAGTCTGTGAGTCTTTCCTGTTTACCCTATCAGATTGAACTGCAGTTTTTTAGGTCATGTTAAGGTGGTCATAAGTGTTTTCTGTTGTTCTATAGTAGAAGGACATTCTAGACTTTAGGCACCTTTATTAAGGTTTGGAAGAATTAGACTTCAGTAAGTGAACTAAACAAATTCTACTTTACTCAACACTGACTACAAAATGTATGCAGATATTTTACTTGTGGGAGTCATTATGACAGATCTTGTCCAATTTTAGCCTGGTGGAAAGGAGCGTGTAGGCCGTGTAAAACAATGAGAGAGTTGCTTCCATAACAATGCTTCCTGAAAGCCTGTTTTGGATCTTTCTCTATAGTGGATGGTCAAAGTTCAGGGAGTGGGTTGTTAAGAAAACAAGTCTTTGTGCAAGCTAAGGCAATCCATTGACCTGAGAAATGTCATCAGTCGGAATAATCTAGGTGCAGCTTTGTGGAAAACATTACAGTTCCTTAAAAAAAAAAGATGTATGACTTTATAAGACTATAGTACTAACTATTTAAAATTTGTGCTTGAGCACACTTCAGCCTAAAAACTTCTCTCACTACTCTCGTCCACATTTGTGCTGTGCCGACACCCAAGTTCTAACATCCAATGTGAGCTGTCTGAGAAGGCCAGAAGCCTAGACCACCACAATTCTAGAACCGCACTAAAACAGCTATGTGCTAGATTTGCCCAGTCAGCTGTGTGAGCCCAGTCTTTACTACTATCTTACTGGTTGCTGATCTCACACCATCCACAAAGAACCTAAGAGGCCACTTCAGTCAGCAGGGTGATTGGGCACAACTGGCATCATGCATGTTATCAGACGTCCGGCGCAGCAGTAGGCACAGACGGTCTGCTGACTGCTTTATGAAGAACATTCATTATTCCACACTGCTGAAACCCTAAACTAAAAAACGTGAACGTGTGAAACCAAACTCTTAATAGTAAATAATCCCCCTGATATGTTGTATTTCTTATTTTCAGAAATAACCGTTTCAAAATAAGTTCCTGATTTTCACACATTTGGCTGAGGGCCGTTGTTCTGAACCTAAATTCTTATTCCTGATATTAGCTGTTATCATTTCATGTAAGGGCACCATTGGTCATGTGGTCAGTGTTACTTGTATTAATTGGCAGTGCAACATACATTAGGGATTTTATTTCCATTATCTTCTGTGGCCTTGACAACAGCAATAATCTTTAATCACTCAGCTTCAGATTGCGCTTTAAGTACTGCAAGAGGCATACATTTTCAACCTGTTTTTAAAAATAAAATAGGGTTGGCATTCATGCTGTGGGTCTGTCTGATGGCTTTATGTGTGAATTTTAAGAAACGTGTCTATGTCTTGTTACCGGTCAGCTTGCATCTGTTCTATTTGTTCTCATCTGGCTCTCTTCCCCTCCTCCTCTTTATATTTCTTACCCAGACGGAGTGAGCCTGGTTCTCGACCTCATTCCTGGCATTCAACAAAGCTAGGCGAGGACCCACAGGACACCGACAGCATGATGCAAGTCACCCAGGGTGGTGTGGGAGCCCCCTGGCACCAGAGCTACCACTCCAGGTCAGAAGAGCACACACACACACACACACACTAACACACCTGCAGTTTACTGACGGAAACAACGAACATGAAAAGCAGGGAAATTTATATGGTAATCCTTAACTTTCGCCTCTCTACTTCCATCTCTGCTTGAAACATAAAATTACAGGTTATAATACAGCCAAATGAAACCAAACTGGCATTTCCCAGGAAACTGCTTAAATTATAAATCATAATGATAAGCTTACCAGTGTGAATTGGGGTAACATAAGGAGACCATTTTGAACACTGATCTGTCATGTACTTGCTCAATAACTGATTTTTGTTTTTATTAATCCATTAAAGATTGCAGCTTTAAAGCTAATCCGTTTCCGTTTTCCCTCCTTCATTTCCAGTTTTATTTCATTTATTAAATATGTAACATCTGATCTATAGCAATAAGACAGTAATTATTTTCACATTATGGATGACAAGCCATAAATGGTAAAAAATAAACATCTGTGCCAGATAATTGTAAAAACATTTTAGTAAATTCAGTTTGCTACAACTGAATTTAGAAAGCACAAAATTAGACCCTAGTAAAAATGAATGACTAGTCATAAAATCTGCTAAAAAACAAACTGTCTGAATGACAAGATAACTTTAGAAACGGCTGTTTTGGTCATACAATTATTTTTATTCATGAACACACACACACACATCTCTGCTGTTCGCATGATTCATTTGAAATGGACAACATTCTTCGAGATTGTGCTCTTATATCTTTTGCCTTTAAGTGTCCATCAGTTGACTTTTTAAATTGAATTTTAGATGATTAAAATGGTTCTTGCTGTTTATGGTTTACTATTGTGCATGATTATAGTGTCAGGAATGGATGCAGTTTGTTTAATTGCCACCTTTCTCCTAACATTCACAGACCTTTCATAGTATTTGTCTGTAATGTGTTTGCCTGTAATGTGATGAATGTTGTGTGCATGTTATCTTGGTCATTATCACAGTTTTTAGGGCCTCCGTGATGACACTGAGGGAGAAACATCTAGTGTTTCTCACTGTTTCGCAGTGAAATAATGAAATAAAGCAATGGAGGTGCCGAAATAACATTCTTTGGGATGGCACTCCCTTAACAACCCTCCAAATGTTTCCATGGTGATGGTCACCATGGGCTACACCAATAGTATTCCACATTCTGAGACCTGGTGGTCATTGTTTGGTGGACTGATCTGTGATTGGTTGGTCCAGTTTTTAAGGAGGGGTGACTGCAGGCTGTCAACAACGGGTCAGTGACATGTTATTAATTGTGCCAGCAGAAATACCAGTCTGTTGCCAGCTAACCCAATCCAACTCCGGCAACCACATACCCATACAAAGGCAGTTGCCTTAGCAGACCTAGGGCATCAATGCTCCCCACACACTCATGTACATGCACGCCACCATAAGTCAGACTTTATGGTTACAGATCTAACAGGGCGAAGGCTAACGAATTAAAAACTCACAAGAACCCAATTGAGCTCTGTTGTGTAATCAACACTTAATAATAATTAACAAGGCTGTAAATGCAAAGATTAGTACTATCAGTTGCATTGTAATAGTTTATCATAATATTTAAATCTAATCTTAAATCTGTCTGGTGAATAGTGAATAGAACACAGGGATACAAAACACAGATAATGACCCAGGGAACATGGCACAGTTAATCAGTTTTTTATGTCCAAGTCTATAACAGCTACTAATCTATTTTAGGTCAGCAAGCATTTGCACGGCAATACTGCCTCAGTAAAACACGCTATTTGCTCTTTGATCTATTCCCGCTGTCAAATATTAAAATTAACCAGGTTGATCCAAGTTTACTTCGTGGTACCTCATCTGCTGCAAATATTCCAGGATTAATTTCACTGAAACCCAGACTTGGAATTTTTTTTTTAAACTGTTAACATTGGGTGTCCCTAGATTTTCTCAAATTATTAATAGTGAAATTAAAATAATGCTGATAGGCTCCAGTGCACTCGTCGTAAGATTGGACTCATATTTTAATAAGGATGGGGTTCTTGTCAAACCTTCATCTTCTGTCTATAATCTGGCTGTTCTGTTTGATACTTCTCTCTCCTTTGGCTCTCATATTGCTGCAGTTGTTAAAAGACCTATGCACATCTTCATTCCTCCCTCATTCTCATTAATGCAGAAATTTTGGTACATGCATTAACTGTCATGCCTTGTTTATTGGCTTGCCAAAGAGATATACTGGACAACTGTAGTGTGCACAAAATGCTGCTGATGGAGTGCTCATCTCGACCCACTTATGCATGATATTCACTGGTTACCTTTTGTTTCACAGATTCAGTTTAAGATACTGTTAACATTTGTGGCTGTAAATGTTCTCATGCCTCACTATCTCGCTGACTGATTCATCCATACCGGCCCACTCGGTCTCTGAGATCGTCTAATCTTTGCCTTCTGTAGATTTCGAATGTCTACCATAGGTGGAAGATTATTTAATGTTACTGCTCCCAAGCTATGGAACTCGCTTCCACTCTCTTTCTCCATAATACCTCTAAAAACATAGTTGTGTTTGATATGTATTTTGGATCTTTTGAGTTTCTGTGTCTTTGCTTTGTATTGTCTTTCGCCTTTGTAAGGCGCTATATAAATAAAAGTTCTTCTCCTTAACTCTTTCTTTTTTGTTCTTTTTCCTACAGTGCCTCCACCACAGACCTATTAGGGTATGGGACAGGATACCTTAGGAAGAGCCCAGATCAATATAGTTCCCGAGGTAGCATGGAGAGCCTAGATCACACTCATCCAGTCTATAGCTCTTCCAACCAACTATCATCTTCCAAATCCTCCAGCAGCATTGATCACCTGCACAGTAAACGAGATTCTGCATACAGTTCCTTCTCGACCAGCTCCAGTATCCCAGAGTACCTTGTGGCTGCACCATCATTTAACAAGGAGAAGTCGTACTCTATGGAGAATGTTCCACAAAGAGAAGGAATGCAACAAGCAGATATACGCTATGTACGCACCGTCTACAATCCACAACAGGGTTTGTCTGAAGAGCATGAGGTCACATCTGCAGCACTAATGAGAACCAATGAAAGCAGAACACAGTCTAGAAGTGGGAGTTACCAGGGCTTGATTTCTCATCGTGAGAGCAATAGTAGTGGCAGCAGTGGGAGTAGTGGAAGCAGTGGGAAAAACACCATGAATCCACAACGTCACAGTGCTGGGCCAGTCTGGGATCTAACACACAACCGGCACTCCTATGAAAACCTAAAGGGGGCACCAGCACCTCCATTGCGCAGTGACAGCTATGCAGCATTCCGTAATCATGAGCGTCCCAACTCTTGGTCGAGTCTTGAGAATGCTCGGTCACAACGGGCACTTCACAAGGGTTCCTGGCATCACTCAAGTGGTTCTGTAGCAACAGGAAAGTCCTCATTTGGGGCTGAAGGTCAGCTGCACACGGTGATTGAAAAAAGCCCTGAAAGTAGCCCCATTACCAAACCCAAACAAAGTTTTCCTCAGGCCACACAACCTGGCCGACTCATGTTGCCCACAAGCATCAATGCCGTTCCACCACCTGAGCCACGTTTTGCACACATCCCAACCAGCAACCTTAGCTCTGGAATGGTCTACCCAGCACTGGCTAAGGAGAACAAGAACAACTCTCACTGTGACCATTTGGGTGGATACGTAGGAGAGGACAGGGTCACAGTAAATGGAAATCAAAGCAGCCCAAGGCCTGCCCACCTAAACATTCCCGCACAACCTAATTTCTCTGACAAAGTGGAAGATGACACTCAAGTCAAATCTGTTTTTTACCGGTCTCATTTGCAGCTGCAAACACAGAATCCACAAGCACAGAGGCCACAGGCACCCTCTCTAGCCCAGGAGAGGAGGGACCCCTATACTACTGTTCAACCAAGAAGTGAAAAACCAAGGCTCTCATATGGCACGGAAGAATATGACAATAACAGGCAACCCACAGATGATGAACAAAACAGATACAATGAGAAAAATACTCATTCAGAGACACTTTACTCCGGTGGGAGAGTGGCACAGGGACAGGTTGCCCAAATTTACAGAGGAAAGTTAACCCAAACACACGATTGTGACCCCAAAATTAAATTTTCAAGGCACTACAGTAACTCTAGTACTTTCCAACAGAGTGGTCATGACCTTGATCACCCCCTGACCAGACTGGAAAATGCACTTGCTGAGGTTCAACAATGTGCCAGTCCTGAAAGTACAGTTAGTCAAAGCAGTTTCCAGAGTGAACGTAGCATGTCTGTGCTGGAGAAAGTCAGTCACTTCGAGAGGCAGCAAGTTAAACCTCGCAGCCATAGCAGCCTCTCTCACAACAGCTCTATAATTCGTCCAGGTCAAGCATCAAGACCTTCTAGTGCTAAGAGCTCTCTCTCTGGTGTGGAGGATCTGCACCTGTTGGAGAGAAACAATGGCTCTGCCCCTCCTGGGAGAACACCGAGCGCTTCCAGCATGGCAAGTTATGATAGACATATGGAGGTGCAGCAAGATTTGCAAATGAGGCGTGGAAGTAGTTATCATGTCCACAATCAACACCAAAAAGACCCTGTTATCACCCTTCAAAGGAGTAAGAGCACTTTCCAGCTTGGTGAGGAAAATGGCTTCCATGATAGAGGCGACACTCATAACATTTTGACTAGCATCCATGATCCATCTTTTAACAGAGAATACAGAGACAGTGTTAAAGATGCCCAGTCTAAGGTGCTAAGGTCTACTTCCTTCAGAAGGCGTGACCTTAGTATTAACCCTCCACCCGTGCCAGCCAAGCACATGTCCCTGGAGAGAAATAGACCCAATACAAGTCCCAAACCTGCTACATCCCCACACACTCCAAAAGAGCGACATGTTTTACCTGTTGATGCACCAACCAAAACCACTTTTCCTGAACTTCCCAGTGTCCCTGCTGTGGGACCCCCTGTTGTGCGGATTTGTGGACGCAAAAGATTTACAGTGGACCAGAAGAAACGGTCTTACTCTGAACCAGAAAACATACATGAAGTGGGAGTGTTGACCCATGGAATCATTCAGGCTGAGAGAAAAGCTCACCAGCAGTTTCTGCCAAGTGAAACAAGTGTTGCAGACCGGCGTAGGATGTTTGAGCAGGTAGCAAATCGTAATGCTGGCTCCGGATTTGTGTTTTCCAGGCCCGATTTGAAGCAGATGCAGCAAGATGCCCTTGTTGAGTACATGGAACGCAAAACTGGTAGAAGAGTGAATGGACGTCCCACCCGCCCACAAAGCGCTTATGTACAGTCAGCTTCTTCCACTGACTCACATAGCCTCATTTCCACTTTAAGTGTGTGCTCTTTGCAAGAGCCAGGATATGATAGTCTCTCTGGCAGTATTCAGAAAATTGCAACACCTCTAACAGCAAGGCAAAACTCATTTAACCCAATCAGGAGCACTCAAAATCCCACACTGTCTCAAAGCACATCAGAACCTCAGAAATATGAAACTGAGAAACCCATCCCTGCACAGATCCCAGCTCTGGCTGGACATCCCCTTCTTCAACACCTGGAGGCAATTTTTGAGAGAGCGACCTCAGGCAGAAGCTCAGGGAGGTCCGCTTCAGCTGAGGATCTGCTGGATCATAGTGAAGAACGACCAGTTCCTCAGCACTTCCGTTCAAGATCGTCTCCATCAGTAGAGAACTTGGTAAAAAGCATCTTCATTAAAATGGTTGCCTGAAAATGTTTACTGGTTTGTTCTACACAACGTATGTTTTATGTTCCACTATGGGTCAAAACCTTTTTAAAATGTCCACCCTCATAGATTTGTCAATATGATATTTCACTTAAGAAATCTCTGAAAGCTGGTGTTTGTTATTGAGTGTCAAGCAATAATGGAAGAAGGTTCTTTTCAGTTGCCAGGCAGAGCAGTTGGACTGTGTATGTGCCTCACATCTTTGGAGCCAAGATGGGTAGATAATTATTTATGTGGCCCCTCCTAGTGCTCTACAGGAAGAAGCCAGTGCTCCTCACTTCCTGTCTGGTGCCACCGAGCCTGGACTGCAGTCTGAGATCTGACAGATGTGCAGCAGATAACTGGGCTCCTTCTGTACCCTGAGAGGAGAAGCTGGAGATAATGGAAAAACCGTCATGGTTTTGGGTTTTGAAATATTTGCAATAGTGAGGAATGCCACTTATCTCAGAGAATAATTATCCGTTATGTAAACAGTAATAGTTCTGGTATGATGATGACCATGTACAGTAGACACACGGAGGATGTAACTACACTGTAAAATCCCAGTCTGTGCTAACATGACCACAACTTGGCACTGGTTCAAGCTGTAGATAAAACACCAGCATGGTTATTTTGCTACTTAAGAATTGTGGTTTTGGATAAACCATTCAGGCCTTGGTTTATTCATTTGCTCGCAACTCAATTGAATCAGGCCATGTCTCTATTTTATTAACAAATCTTGGTTTATCAGTAATCATGGGTGAGATGGTGAAAGAACATGAAATTCCCAATATTTTCAGGTTACCATAAAAAAAACAATTATTAACTTCCTGGTGCTGGTATTTGATTCTGGGCCACTTCTACCAAAATGTGCTGCAATTCTCCACCTGCTCAAGAAAGTTTTTTTTGTTTTCTTGTTCTCCCAGGAGTACATGGCCAGAGACCTTCAATTGTTTAAAAATGGCTCCAAGGAATCTCCAGAGAGCAGGTTTGTGTATATAATGACTGTCCAAACAACATTCACCTTTGTCCCACAAATAAAGCCTCTTGGGTCCACTATCTCCACCCATATATAGAATTTGCAGATACTATTTACCTCCCAAGAATTTAAGCTGTGTGTAATGGGGTTACTTTTCAAACATTCAATAAGATCATTAATTTCTGTGTTCTGTAAGTTTCTAATATTTAAGTCAGACAGTCAACAAAAAACAAACATCTAATGTATAGATACAATATTTAAGCATAAAAGGTCCAACATGTGTCTGTTTTTGAGTTTTTCCCACCAAACACTAAAAGGTACATTTTAATGCACCTCATAAAACAACTTTAAAATCAGATGGCAAATATTGGCCCTCTAACAGAGACAACAATGTGATAGCATAAATATTATGAAAGCATAAAACATTCTCATTTCATTGTTTGCGTTTAACAGGCTATTGGAGAACACTGCATCCAAACAGTCGTCGGTGTGCCCAGCACAAACAGAACGGAGCTATCAGCTTAACCATGGTCCTGCCCAGCAAAATGCACCTGTGCTGAGACGAGAGCGTCAGAGACATTCCGATCGGACCAAGGCTCACAGTGCGTCTGGTCTGGCTGCCTCTGTAGGTCTGCCTTGCCCTTTCACCTCTCCAGGCAGTGCTGCCACCCTGGACTGGCATAATGGAGAGAGACTGTGTCAGCCCAACTTGGATTCTATTGCTTTTCCAGAAACTGGCCATCAAAATCAAAAACGTTCAGCCAGAACACTAGGAGTGGTGCGTCAGAACTCCAATGACACCAGCACTTCTGAAGACACGCTGAAGGACTTTCCATGTTCTGTGGCTCCAGCTGTATCGAAGTCCTCCTCCACCCCATCACCTCCACACCCTGAGGTCAAGGTCTTGGGCTCGCCTGATTCTCCCCTGTCCGATTTACTTGCACGGCCATCCAACTCAAGGCCGCCCACTCTCCCCAAGAGCCCAGTTTCCCAAACAAAGCCTCTCCCCTCTCTACGGATATCAGAGTCTAGTCTTCAAGATGTTCAAAGTGTTGCTTTGTTACATGATGATGATGATGTGTTTCTAGCCCCACCACTACCTTCTCCCCCACCTCCACCCTTACCAATAAGAGAGACAAACATTACAGAGGACTTCCCACCTCCCCCACCTCTTACATTCTCAGCTGAGGAGGATCTAGGTCTAACAGAAGCTTTACAGTCTCCAAGACCATTAATGCCCATGGGGTAAGATGCACTCATGTGTCCACACTTAATACAGTTTCAAAGTTGCTTCATCAACACAGTTTAGTAGGACATCATTCTGATCCTGCTTAGCGAAATTGTTATGCATGCACACTTAATCACTTTAAATCTGGTTAATTGATTAAATTATCGTTTTCCCCTTTTATATGTTCCAGTGGTACAATTGCTTCTGTAGAGGACGAAACCTCTCAGATTCTGGAACTTGACTACCATCTGCTTTCCAGACGAGAGCGAACTCAAGCCGAGCTGCTTGTGGAGACTTTAGCCCAAGACCTGGTGAGCAAGGACAAATCCCTCACCTCGCTCCTGGACACCTGGGCAGGTAAAACCACTCTGGATCTGATGGAGGACATCTTCCCTTCACACTCGCTGTCTCCCTGGCAACACAGGAGCAGTGGCCGTTTGGGTGACAGGTGAGGGACGAACAGATGGTGGAGGGTACAGCACAGTGTAATCACACAGGCGACATAGAGTGAGCTGATAGCTCATGTATATTGTTACTCAGTAATCAGTAAGATATCATGCTTACAGAGCCAATAAATGCAGGAGCTCTTTGTTAAAAGCCGATTATATTGGCAGTTCTATTAATATATTAGTCACATAGTTAAATGATTGACCCCTGGTCATGGCTTAATATTATTAGCCAAAGTCCAGAGATAGCGCAACAACACTTCATTCAGAACAATGGATAATACAGATACCCTACTTACTATATTCATTTGCTTAATAGTGCTACTATGATACATGTCCAAAAACTATATTTACCATTTTTTCGTAGTGGTCAGTACATCTGTGTTCACACCCCAAATGAAAAATATAACACTTCTTTGTTATGACAGTGTATCACACGTTTAATGAAAAAAGGCTGAAAGGCTTGTTGCTATACGTTAGCCAAAAAACACATGACCCCTAAAAGCCGTTTCAAAATAAGCTTGTCTAAAGTTTTAAAATAAAAATTAGTTATAATGTACAATTATATATACATATCATCGTTTACCTCAGATATCCCAGCCGTTCAGCTTGCTTTGTGGTCAAATGTTTCATAATCAATTCGGCACATTCGTAGTTTTAATCTCTAATATTTTAACCACCTGCATAATTGGCGGCCTGCTAATCAATTCGGAGCTACACTGACATCTAGTGGCCGGTCGTGAAATATGCGCAAAAAATGTTGCGTGACATGTTCAGCCTCAGTCCCCGAGTCTTATGCTTACCAACGACACACAAACAGCGCACAATTCAGCTGTTAAAATACTTACTATTCATATAACAATTTTGGTATAATTCGTGTATTGACAGTCTGTTTATCATTTATTTATTTATTTATTGCAACCATTTAATAATCTTACTGGACCATGGTCACAATACACTAAAAAAAATATTTCTTCAATAATTACTTCTTCAATAATTACTTCAAAAACAGAATGTTTTCTGATTCTGTCACTATTAATATTTGGTTTACAAGTGTTTTACTGTGGTAAGAAATGAGCTAAACGTTTAGAGTAATTATTTGTGCTCTGTTTGACAAATGGAATGTGAATTTTAGCCATTCTCCAGTCTCTCTCTCTCTCTCTCCCTCTCTTTCCCTCTTTCTCTTAGAAAATAGAGGGAGGGAATAAAATCAGTGAGTGTGTGTGCAGTTATGACAAACATTTCTTATCTTTGCTGTTGTCCCCTAATATAGTAAAATCACCCTTTTTTATGTGTTTGAACTCCATTAGGGCTCAATACGGTTTGGGTACCCCAGAATCTCAGGCTCAGACTGTTCCAAGACAAATGGAGACAGACCTGGATGATGAAGAGGCTTATCTGAATCAAAAGAAGGTCAGATTCACATTCATAACCATCCTGCATTGTTTGCACTCACTCTAAATACTATATATGAATCGATTCATTGAGATCAGTAGC
>JAZGTI010018245.1:0-11749 GCA_036877585.1 Botia kubotai
TCCTCAAGTAAAGTCTGGATGCGTGTCTCTAATTCTAAAATCTTCTCTGTCAGCCTAACTATTTCCCTACATTTATCACATGTAAAACCCTCAGCGCTGACTACACTAAACATGTGGCAAACAGTGCATGTTACAATAACAGGAGAAGATGCCATGACTCACCGTGTTTTACGAGTTATTCTTACGTACCACAGTTGTTCGATAAACTCGAGCAGATGAAAAACGCAAGGGATGAAGACAATATAGACAGTAAACACAGAAAACAGCTGACCGGCTAGCGCAGTGCTAACCGAACTGAATCGTCTGTAATGAATAACGATCAAAAGCTAGCGGTATCTAGTTAATTTAATACGATGTAAGCAATACACAACAAGTTGCGTTAATAAATTAGACACGAAAAGTAATGAGATAAGAAAATACTGAGAAAAGAGAGTCAAAGCAAGGCTAAGCACAGGCACAAATACAAACCACTTGCAGCAAGTCAGACAGGAACTGGAAGTCAGGACTCCAAATCCCAACAAAGAGCTTGGTCAATGTAACCATAGGCCTCTGTTCCTACTATCGGCGTATTATCAAAGACTTTGCAGAAAAGGCAGCCCCTTTACACAGTCTGACGAAGAAACATGCCACATTTGCATGGAGTCAACAATGCAACAACACTTTTCAGCATTTCCGGCATGCGTTATCTTCTCCACCTATTCTCACCTATCCTGATTTCAGCAAGTCTTTTATTCTGTATACGGATGCATCTCACCATGCCATTGGCTCCGTTTTTGCACAACAAGAACAGGGTGTTGAAAAGGTAGTAGCCTATGCCAGTCATGTGCTAAGTGCAACAGAGCGCAACTGGTCCACTTTTGACAGAGAATGGTGGGCTGTTGTTTGGTTCGTTAGACATTTCTCACACTACTTGCAAGGGTGCCCCTTTGTAATTGTTTTGATCATCGCCCATTGTTAGGGTTAAAGAAAATGCCTATTGATCGAGATCCAACAGGACGTGGGGCATGCTGGGCATTGGAGCTTGATGTGTACAAATGGGTCATAAAACACAGGAATGGCGCTAAGCACACAAATGCAGACTCACTATCTAGACGCCCGACTCAAAGTGATGCCACTCCTCGGCCTACTTCTAATCCCTCATTGTCAGGAAGCCTGGAACCTTCTTTAATCACAGCCCCTCTTACCGCTCATGCTACCATAGACCTTTCTCTGACTTTGTCAGTCGATATTGCACAGTGTCAAAAAGATGATGTCACACTGAGGACAGTGAGGGAGTGGTTGAAGGATGGAAGGAGACCTCCAGCTTGGGCTCTAAAGAAAGGTTTGGCAGAGCTCAAAGTATACTGGCGACAGTTTGATAGACTGCATTTGCAGGATGGAAAAATCTAACGTTTTGCCTGTTGCCTTTTTGAAAAAGTGGCAGCTGACATTACCAAGCTTTCTGTGTCACCATCAGGCAATAAATATGTCCTTGTTTCACAAGACTATTTCACAAAGTATGTGAATTTGTACCCTATGAAAGACCAAAGAGCTGTAACGGTTGCACAATGTATTTTTGAACAGTATGTCACGGAGCATAGTGTTCCTGAATGCCTTCATACAGATCAAAGCTGTCAGTTTGAGGCAGACTTAATTAGGGAGTTGTGTTCTAAGTTGGGTGTCACCAAAACCAGGACTTCTCCTTATCATGGGAGATGGTTTAATCAAAAGATTCAATTGCACCCTGAAAGACCAGTTTAGCAAATGTCTGTACCAGCAAACAGAGCCATGGGATACCATGTTAAGGGCAGTCCAGTTGTCTTATAATACTAGTGTACACAGCAGCACCGGATACACCCCTTTCTTCCTCGTTCATGGATGTGAAGCTAGACTGCCTGTGCATTTACTATTCCCTTGTCCTATTGCTACGCAATAGCAAACTTGTCGACTAATCACAAAAAATATCATTCATAAATGATTGGAACACGGAAGGGCTGTTAGGAAGACCAAATGGTATGACGAGATACTCATAGTGTCTGGTAGCAGTGGAAAAGGCTGTTTTCCACACATCTCCCTCACAAATACGTACTAAATTGTAGGCACTTCTCAGGTTCAATTTAGTGAAGTACCTAGAGTTACAAAGTTGTTCAAGGGCTACAGGAATAAGTGGAAGTGGATAGCTGAATTTAATTGTAACCTCGTTGAGGCCACGGTAATCTATACACGGTCTCAGTCCCCCGTCCTTCTTCTTTACGAAGAAGAAACCCGCTGGAACTGGCGAGTTTAATGGACAAATGAAACCTTTTGCTAGTTCCTTCTCGATATATTGCTGCATGGCAGGTGATTCGGGTTGTAACAATGGAAAAATACGTCCTTTAGGAGGTTTAACTCCAGGAATGAGATCAATTGTGCAATCTACCTCTCGATGCGGGGGTAATTGAGAAGCCTTCTGTTTACTAAAGACAAGTGCCAGACCAGAGTATTCGGGAGGGATATTCAAGTGAGTAGTGAGCGGAATTTCTGGGTTTGTTTCGACTAGACTAAACCGGATTGGAAAGATCTTTCGTAGGCATAATTGATGACATTTATTACCCCAACGTGTTATTTCCCCCCCACACCACGAAATGGAGGGTTCATGCGCACGCAGCCAGGACAGACCCAGAACGATGGTATGATTTGGCGCTGAGATGGCCTACAAACATACATTTTTTGAGTGCACCCCCACGACCAGATGTAAATCCTTGGTCTGGTGCTTCACTCTACCCACTCCCAAAGGCCAACCATTTAACGCCTCCACCGGAGGCCGCCGTGAATGAATCTATAGACTATTTCAATACTTTTTTATTCTTCATATTAAACTTGATAACGTCACCTTCATAATATGCAGTGTGTATGGTCATAATTTAAATTATGCCAACAAATCTCTTGAAATTCAAAATTGAATTATTTATTACAAGGAAAATTGAAGTTTATAAAATCAAACACCAACAGGCATTTATTGTTATGGCTGGACGTTTTAGATAATTCATCTGACAGATTTCCTTCTAAAATGGGCCAGAATAATATTATTTGTACTTTATGTGATGCCATTATTATAATCTATAAAGAAATATACATGGAATAATTATTTGCTAATGTGCTTCATTTTATGATCATTTAGTAATTAAGTTGAATTTGCAAGCAAAATGTGAAGAGCACTTTACGTGGATATGTTAATTAATACTTTGCTAAAAGATATGATTTTTAATTATCAGATTAAGGGATTAGCTAATGAAATGTTTTCAGATAATGAATTTCAGTCACATGGAGCTAATTGGGAATATTTCAAATTTAAAGCCAGATTTCTAGCTACTGTACAAACACATCTAGTTTGTATATGAGTAAAGCTGGTAAAGAAGCTGACTACATAATCAAAAGAAAAGAAGCTCTCTGTTACAGAAATGAAACAGTTATGGACAATGCAATTAGAATTAGCCCAATTACATACAGAAATGGTTAAAGACACATTCATTAGATTCAGAGCAAGATTGATTGAGGAAGGAGAAAAAATTGCTTTCACTTGTAAAAAGGAACTTTAAAAGGAAATGTCAGTGGAAATGTGAAATTAATAAATTAATATCTGGACGTTTAAATGCTTCTGGTTTTCTCTCTTAAATTAATTAATTTTTTATTTACATAAGTAAATGCTTTAAAAAGACATTGAGAGTTGTATATTTTAAATTTATGTACATTGTCAAGGTTTCCTCTTCTTAATGGAATTTGACAGGGCCTTTGAGCCCTTTGTTATTTTTATTTGTAGTAGAAACACTGTGAAATTAATTGATATTTTCATCAGAGAGATTTAAATTTCACAATTAGCAGATGATACCCATTTATTATCTCGTTTTGTTGTTTGTTACACATGGTCATTAAATTGACAGCTGGCGTCTGTCCTCACCCCCCTTGTTATGCTCATTAGTTGCTCATTCAGTTCCCTTTCAGTCAATCACGGAGTTGATCCGTTAACTCACGTTCATTCGACTATCGCCTTTGGAGGTTTCCAGCGTCCGCTGCGGGTGACGGCAAAATCAGCGGATCTCGCTCGCTACCGGTGGCGGTTCTAAAAGAGTTTATTTCCTATAAAGAGCAAATTTCCATTCTAATGAGCTCTTACGGATGATGTGCATCTTTTAAAAGACGCCTTTCCGTTCGTATTTTTAAAAATGCCTTTGCGTCTGTATGTTCCTGAATGTGTTCACTTCCTGACCTTGTCTGTTGACCATGCTCACTGCATCACATGCCTGGGGAAGCAGCATGCAGTTGCTGTGTTCATGGTCGGGTTGTGCTCTTATGAGAGAATGCCCATCTCAAAGCTGCGGTTACTGCTCTCTCTCTCCTTGAGAGATCTTGAGCTTGAAAGCAGCAGAGATGGTTAGCGCTCTGGGAGGCCTTGAGGTCCCTGTGGAGACTTCCTGTCGGGTTATTCTCTGCGGACCTCACAGTCCTCTGCAGTGTTGGGACTCGAGCTGTCGGGTGGTGGCGGTGCTCCCACCATGGCACCTGTTATCACCTTCGGTGCTCCAGATGAAGACAGGATGTTGATCGCTGCATCGGAGAGTGAGCTGATCTTCTCTGAGGATGAGGCGGAATTTCCCCCTTTAGGCTGGGTCAGGAGTTGCCCGTGTCCAAGCCTGTAAGCCTCTGGCAGCTTGCTGCCAAGCTTACAGTGTGGTTGGACAGGCGGCCTCCACCCTGCTGCCATGGCCATCCTGCAGGTTCATCAGGCCAAGGCACTCAAGCAGCGCCACGAGGGTAGTTCTGAGCCGGGGCTGATGCAGGAGCTTCACACAGTGACTGATCTCCCCCTCTGGGTGACGACAGTCACGGCTTGGGCCCTCGGCCAGTCGATGTTCACCTTAGTGGTCCAGGAGCGCCATCTCTGGCTAAATTTTGTGGAGATGCGGGACACAGACAAAGTTATTTTTTCAATGCCCCCATCTTCCAAGGTGGCCTCTTTGGTGACACTGTCAAGCTCTGATCAGCCTCCTTTTTAGCTCGAGCCTGGCCCTGGCACTTCTTTAGGCATGTCTTTCGCCCCTTGGTGCTGCTTGCACAGAGTCTGGGGGCCTGGCTAGGGTCCTCGTTGGCTCTTCGTTGGCTCTTCGTCAGGCGCCCGCCTAGGTTCAGAGGCATCCTCTCCACTTCAGTGGTGGACAGTGATGCTTCAGTCCTGCGAGCGGTGATTGCGGTCCTCTTGGTGAGGAAGCAATAGAGCCTGTCCCTCCAGCTGAGAGTAAGGCTGGGTTTTACAGCTCGTACTTCATCGTGCCCAAAAAAGGAGATGGGCTGCGGCCAATCTTGGACCTGAGTGTTTTGAATTGGTCCGTGCACAAGCGACCCTTCAAGATGCTCACACAGAAATGTATTCTCTCATGCGTTTGCCCTAACGATTGGGTCACAGCAACTGACCTGAAGGATGCATACCTTCACGTCTCTATTCTGCCCTGACACAGGCCGCCTACGTTCGGTTTGTGTTCGAGGGTCGGGCGTACCAGTACAAGTGCTTTTGGCCCTGCGCCGGTTTCATTCGTTGCTGCAGGGCAGGCATGGGTTAGTTCGTACGTACAACACAGTGACTGTGGCGTGCATCAACCACCAAGGTGGTCTACGCCCACATCGCATGTCTCAACTCGCCCGACATCTCCTCCTTTTGGAGTCAGCGGTGACTCCGGTCGCTTTGCGCCATCTACATTCCGGGGCAAGCTCAACCATGCTGCCGATGCGCTCTCACGGCAGCTTTCAAGCCCAGGAGAGTGGAGACTCCATCCCCAGGCGGTCCAGCTGATCTAGAGTCGATTCAGGGAGGCGCAGGTGGACCTGTTTGCCTCTCATGAGTCCTTTCACTGCGTGCTGTTATATTCCCTACCCTCGTGACGGATGCGTTGGCACACAGCTGGCCCCGGGGCCATTTCCCCCAGGGAGCCAGGGAGGACGAGGAGCAGGTTTTGCTGGTTGCACCATACCAGCCCACCTGGACCAGGTTTTCGGACCTGATGCTCCTTGCAACAAACCCCTCCCTGGCAGATTCCCCTTTAGGAAAGACCTTTCTCAAGGACCGGGCCTGATTTTTGGAACCTCAGGTATGGTTCTTGGATGGGACACGGAGGCCCTGAGTTATCTATCCCTGGGTGTGGTGGTCACTATCACTCAGGCGAGGGGTCCTTCCACCAGGCGGGCTTATGCCGTGACGTGGAACCTCTTCGCTGACTGTGTTCTTCCTGTGGAGAAGACCCCCGCCCTTGCCCGATCAGCTCAGTGCATTCCTTTCTGCAGGAAGGGTTGGAATGGTGGTTGTCCCATTCTAACCTGAATGTGTATGTGGCTGCTATCTCGGCCTGTCACCTAGCAGTAGAAGGTAAGTATTTAGGAAAGCATGAGCTGGTTATCAGGTTCCTGAGGAGTGCCTGGGGACTGAACCCCCCTGAGGCCTTCCCTCTTTCCCTCTTGGGATCTTTCTGTAGTCCTCTCTGGACTATGGGGAGCCCCTTCCAAGCTGCTTGAGTCAGTCGAGCCGAAGAGCCTGTCTCTCATTGACCATACTCAGAGCTTCAGAAGCTCTGATCAGCTCTTTGTCTGCTCGGAGCTCGGCAGAAGGGAAAGGCCTTCTGGATAGTGGCTACCATTATTTGGTGTACTTCCAAGGTGTGCTGTGCCTCCTCGATGTGACTGCTCACTCGACTAGGAGTGTTGCCTCCTCCTGGGCATTGGTGCATGGGACCCCTCTAGCAGACATTTGCAGAGCTGTGGGCTGGACGACACCTACCACCCTTGTGAGGTTTTACAATCTCAGGGTAAAGCCCATCCTCCTGTGTGTTGGGGCCCACTCGGTAGTGGGCGGGAGGATGCGTTCTGTGTTTTCGCTTACATTGCCTCCCCCCTCTGATAGGGGGAAATAGGTATTCTTCACGATACGGTTACCCTGTTGGCGAACCCGTGTCTTTCCCTTGGCGCTGTACTGTTGCCAGTCTCTGTGGACAGTGAGCCATCCCAGTAGGTAGGACCTGCACAGAGACATTTCCCATAGGTAGTACTGCTTTGTCAGTCTATACCTCATCTCCACACATTACCTCCTTTAGCAGGGTGTGGTCTCCGCAACACCCTTTCTCTGGAAGGGGCGTCTTCCCCAGTGTTTCTCGTGGCTATACCAAGAGAGGAAGGAGACCTGTGCACTAAGGTGGCGCGCTTTTTCTATTTAAAGTTGATAAGGCTCTAAAGCAAGACCCCATACATCAATTCATTGACGTAACATCTCCGTTCCCTCCTTCAGGGAATGAGGGTTACATATGTAACCAAGATGTTATATTTCCTTCACCTGCTTGCCCTCGTTACTCTCTCATTTGCCTTCCTATTTAATGCCCTTGTTAATTTATTACACAAGAATACATAATGAAATTTATTGGCCTTTAAATTAGGCCTTTGACTTTATGGATTTATAAACTATGTATGTTGCTCCAGCTGAAAAGATTTTGTGGAATTGTTATTTTAGGAATAGTTTAAAACATGTATAAAAGATTTTAAATGGCATTTTCATAAATTTCCATATGGACCATGAAATTATGCACATGCAGTCAAAGGTCTTTGTTATGGAGGAGGCTCCCGCTCCGCCTCCTCCACGCCACCAGAGGGAACCCTCGCCAGAGTACTGAACCAATTCGGACTACAACTCCCATGTGCCTTGTATGATTACTTCCTGTTTGCCACCTGTGCCTTGTTAGTGACTCTTTGCGATGTCTTGTATTGCCCTTGCATGCATTTCAGAGCGTTATTTCCCTGTTGCTTACCTGGTTACGTTTTGGATTGTTTATGGTTTTCTGATTGTTCGCTGCCTGCCCTTTTGGATTACGTTTTGGATTGTTTGCTGCCTGCCTCGACCTTTGCCTGTTATAACAATTACGTTTTGGCTTTTCCTCTTACATTACTGTCTGCTGGTTTTTGACCTTTGCCTGTTTACGATACGAATAAACTGCTGCACATGGATCCTCACGCCTCCGCGTCTCTGTTACAGTCTTAAAGGTCTTGAACCCCCAAAAATTGCTGCTTGCAGCTCTATCGTTTTTTTCTGTAATATTTATACACTTTTGTACACGTTTTAATTACTTGAGTTACTACTTGAGTCATTATTAATTGTAGCTTATGTATAATGGCTGGTATTTATTATTTTGAAAATCAAAATCACTAGAATCTACTGTTTATTATTCTTGTCGCAATATTCTGTTTTCCTAAACTTTTTTTTATTCTTACTATTATAGAATTTTAGAATCAAAACTTATAAAACTTGCTTAAATTTACTTTATCTGTCTGTGTTTTATTAATAGTAGTTAAGACTTTGGCCTCACTAAAAAAGAAAAGAAAATTCTTACATTTTTTGTTGGGACATTAACCATTTTATTTTTAATGTTATGTTTTTAGTATGGCCTCTATAAAAAAAAGTTAAAGGAATTAAAGGAATAGTTCACCAAAACATTGCTGTTTACACACTGTCTAGGCCTCTGTAAAACAGTTTTTTTAAAAAATATGTTTATTCACATTTTCAAACATTATATACGTAACATAAAATCAAACAAAAGAACAAGACATAAAATAAAAAGAGAAAACAAATAAAATAAAAAATATATACCTGGCTCACCACTCCAGTAAGTCATAAAAATAAAAAAAATAAATTGGGGAATAACATATTTCTCTAAACAAAATACCTTACATATTTATACTCCAATGTGCCACACATATTTATTCCTCATTAAACAAACCCTCTAATAAGAATAGAGGATATATTTGAGCCCATATATGTCAAAAACGGATCCCACCTTCTATGAAATACAACATGTTTGCTATAAGAAGCTAATATTCAAGTATAACCCTGTGCCATAGTGCCCTTGAGGGGGCTTTATCCATTAACCAATTCAGAAGAATACATTTTCTGGCACAAAATGTAAGGAACTTGCAAAGTGTCTTTTTATGTTTTATGTCTACAATAATGTCATCATATATCCCAAGCAACATATGTTTTAGACTGCAGCCAATATTAATAGATAAAATAACATTAAGTTCTTGTTCCACCATAAACCAAAACTTCTAAATCTCCCCACAAAACCAAAAACAGTGAACAAGATCTCCTTCCTCTGTTTTACATTTCAGGCACATTGGTGAGCCGTCATCTTAAAAACTTGTGCCTCCTCGACGGAGAAATATGAGCTCTGTGCAAGATTTTCAATTGCATCGTATTTACTTTATTGCATATGCTTAGGGTTCCTGCGTTCTTCCATGCTTCCTCCCATTGATTGTCTGTAATTTGAATATCAAGTGTCCTTTCCAATGTTCCTTTCAGGGTGTCCGTATTTGAAGAGCCACAATCCTTGAGGACTTTGATAAAAGAACTTGTAGAACTGTTCCTATTTGAAAAAAGCTTTCTCTCCAGAGCTGAAATGTCCTGGTTTGTGAGCAAAGTAGTGTCTTTTTTCACAAAGTCTGTTAATTGTAAGTAACGAAAAACATCCTGTCGTGAAATACTATACTTGATGACTAATTGGTCAAATGACATTAAAATGTTCCCATCAAATAAGTCATGCAGTGTGGCGAGACCTTTATGGGCCCAAACTCGAACATTTGAGTCTACAGTCCCCGGTAGGAAGTCATAGTTATCACAAATAGGAGTGAAAGTTAAGTGAGTCGGGATCGACCCTCCAAACGTCTAATAAACTGCCATGCTTTGATAGCACAAATTGTGATGGGGTTACTACAAGCGACTCTTAAGGATTTAAACTTTTTAGGAGAAAGCAAATATACTAAAGGAATTTTACACAGTAAACTTTCAATATCAAACCACACAGTTCTGGACTCTTTATGTATCCAATCAGATATGTAATGTAAATGAACACTTAACTGATGTCTCAAAATATCTGGAAGGTAAAGACCTCCCACTGAAGATGAAAGCATTAAAGTTGAATTTTTAATATGTGCTTTTTTTGCCCATAAAAAAGAAACTAAACCAACCATTTAATTTCCTAATGGTTTTATGTTTAAAATTTATTGGAATCATTTGAATGGGGTAAAGTAATCTTGGGAGAATATTCATCTTCAGAAGGGAGATCCGCCCCAGCCAAGAAATAGGAAGGACATTCCACCTTTCTAAATCCATCGGAATACGTTCAAAAAGTGGAAGTATACATCTGTTCAAAGGAAGGAGTAACATTAATGCCCAAGTATGTTAAGCCCTCGGGAGCCCATCTAAATAGGAAGGATGGTAATGTTTGGGGAATTTGTTTTAAGCCACCTATAGGCATTGCCATTGACTTATGATAATTAATTCTATATCCTGAGATCTGGGGCTATCAGGATTCACCATGAATATCAAAATATCATCGGCATATAGGGAAATCTTATGTTGGTTATTTGCTACCATTAACCCACAAATTTTATTATTTGTTCTTATAGCCTCTGCCAACGGTTCAATTATCAAGGCAAATAGAAGAGGCGAAAGAGGGCAGCCCTGTCTCATACTTCTTCCAATTTTGAATGTAGAGGAGCGTTATTAATAGATAGACTGTCTGAAAAAGTTTACCACTACTATCCACAATAGACAGGATAGATTGAGAGTCTGATTTTTTCCTTGTTAGATATAATAAGTATTTCCCCACTTTATCTCCATGTTCATATATTTTCTGCTAAGCAAAACAAATTTTCCCTTCTGCCTGTTTTGTTAAAAGAGAATCTAAAGCAGATCTAAGCGCAGAGATTTCCTTCATTTTAGCAGAAGACGTTTTTTTAATGTATAATCTCTCAGCATCCTTAAAATTAGATTCTAAGATGTCTTTTTGTTCAGCTTGTCTACGCCTTTTACTTATTATATATGCTATAATAAGGCCTCTAGAAAAAGCTTTGGCTGTTTCCCATAATAAGGATGGGTCTTCAGTTGATGCAGAATTGATGGACATGAAAGAGTTAAATTCCTCTGTAAAATATGATATGAAATTATGGTCTGCTAGGATGAATGGGTGAAATCTCCAGCTACTAGGCTTAATATTTTGGTTCCCAAAGGAATATTCAGTAAAAACTGCTGCATGGTCAGATATAGATATATTCCCCATATTGCAAGACACTATATGCTCCATCATATTTTTCGGACAAAATAAATAATCTATCCTAGTATAGCAGCTATGGACCCTAGAAAAGAAAGTATACTCTTGTTCTGCAGGATGACTGGCCCTCCAAATATTTACATTTAGTCATTTAGCTGACGCTTTTATCCAAAGCGACTTACAAATGAGGACAACGAAGCAACTTCAACTACAATAAGAGGCAACAGTGAATAAGTGCTATAGACAGGTCTCAGGTATTCCAACACAGTATAAGAAGGTTATTTTTTTTGTTTTTGTTTTTAGTTTAGTTGTTTCTTGAAAACGGCTAATGACTTCATTCCATCAAACGGGCAGAGTGAAAGTAAGAAAAAAAAGTGATTTCTTCCCTCGTTGGGATGGAACCACAAGGCGACGTTCATTAGCTGAATGCAAATTTCTGGTGGGCACATAAGTGCGAAGAAGTGAGAGCAGGTAGGGAGGTGCGGATCTAGTAGTCACCTTGAGAGCAAACATCAGAGCCTTGAATCTGATGCGAGCAGTAACTGGCAGCCAGTGCAGCTGGGTGAACAGTGGCGTGACGTGTGCTCTTTTAGGCTCGTTAAAGACCACTCTAGCTGCTGCATTCTGAATCAACTGCAGGGGCTTGATAGTACAAG
>JAZGTI010018246.1:0-11748 GCA_036877585.1 Botia kubotai
CTTGCTGAGGCTAATATGTTCTTTACTCTGTTAAATATTATGTTAAATTTCAGTTCAGTTTCAGCTCTGTTGAGGTTAAGTTTGTTTTGTCATTTAAGAAATTTTTTACTTAACGTTATACACTTCAAGCTGTTTTCTGCTTCAGTTCATCATACGTTAGAAATTACACACACAAAATAATATCACCATATAACACAAAAAATACAAGCCAAAAAGCACAAAAAAATCACATTGAAAATATCAAAATATTGTCTTTTATTCTCAGAAATTTCTATATACTAGTACATCATTGTAATTTTAATTGTACTATTGAATTGTATAATCTGTCAGTTACAGAACAACTGTATTTAGTCTCTTAACAGCAAATTGCTTATTTTAATAATTTATTCATAACCTTATTTTTACATTTTATAAAGGAAGATCAACTTGAGGGTAAAGAAATGCTACATGTTGCATAGCATACGAATACAGAGACAATGGAAGTTTTGACTCTCCTGCTGTACTTCTAAGCGGACACTAGGGGGAGACATCGACTTCAGTGTATGATTGTAACGCCGTTACATAAACGGTCATATTTTATTGGCTTATTAAAATGCGCCGACTGTATAAGTTGATTGATTAAAAATGATTAAAAATTTTGATCCTGTATTTACAAATGACTGGAAATAGAAAATTCATAGAAACCTAGAGGTTTAGGTAAAGTTACCACCCAGTGAACACAAAATTATTTCTATATTAACAACTATACAAAAATTGTATTAGTAAATAAACTAAATATTGTTACAGCAGGAATCTGATCTAATGCGTCATTTTAATGCCACAGTTTACCGAAGAAAACATCTAGATTTTATCATTTAAATGTCACGACTCTAAAATGCTTTGAGTTTTCTGTTAGAAATATAATCACGGGTGGCAATTAGATGTTTAGTTTTATTGCATCTCTCTGTTGGTGTATTGCAGTTTGTTTTGCCTTTCAATTCACATGACTCGGAGGTAAATGACACTGGAAACAGGCCAAAGCTAAGAGATGTTGGGAAAGCAGGGTTAAAGTTACAGTAGCTGCTGTTATATCATCTGCGAATGTTTTTATGTGCCGTTCTGTCAAAACATCAGCTACTATCATTATTAAATCTCTGTCAGTCCAATGTCAGCTGACCAGCTCTGATTGGCCAATTAAAACCCAAGCTCCGCCTTCAGAGCCTTCATTTGTTTAGATTCACTGATGCCATCACTTATCACAACATGTTTTTATTGAGGCACGTCAATAAAACATCAATACATTTTAAACAAACAGTCATTCGTCGTTTTTCAGACAATAAAATAAACATTTTGTTCTGCTGTGTACATAAATAGAACATACGTCATTTCACAACATTAATGTACAACATTTCTACACTGTTCTCGTATTCCAGAAAGTTCTACAAACATTTACACACTGTACAAGGAAAGAATTCAGTGCTAAATAACGTTTCATGGAAAATTACCATCTCTGAGTGATAGTTTAAAGTATTTTAGCAGCAATTAAGATAAAACGTTAAACATTTAAACTGTTATTTTCATCAACGAAATAAATAGAAGAATCATATTGCTTAAAACTATATATTTACTACAGTAAACGTTTATACTGTATTGTATGAGGTATATATGTAAAGAGTCAGTCTGATACATTCTGTTGGTTAGCAGCATAAAGACATTTTGAATTCATATGACATCATCAGCTGGGGTTAATATTGGTACATTATCTGCAAGAACAAAAGCAGAGTTTCAGAGCACAGAAGAAACACTGTTTTTGTAAATAAATATAAACAGCATAAGACCTAATCGATACATATAGGAGAAGAAACAGTCTTCTTACAGTCTTCAATGAAACGTCATTGTGATATCATTTCTCATGACCTCATCGGGGGATGAAAGCCACTGGCAGTTCTCGACTGGGAACCAGAGTTCCTGAATGCAGTGCTTCCACCGGCTCAAGATCTGTAGCCACGATCTCATAGTCACGCAATATCTGTGATAAACCATAACACAACATACACAATATCAGAACAAAGTGAAAAAACACACGTTATAAAGCAAGCTGAGCCATTCTCTCCAGAAATATTTGTTGTTATTTATATAAATATATATCTTCTGTGGAAGATGCAGGACCATAAAATGTTTGATGTCCTCCATGCAATCTGTTATTCTCTTAACATGAGGAGGTGTGTCAATAACAGTAACCGTACCCAGCACAATCCCAGCTGGATCTGAAGTTCTGCAAGACGTCGACCGATGCACATTCTCTTCCCAATTCCAAACGGCACGTGAGCGAACGGAATGATGGAGTTTTTCTCCTGGAGCCAGCGCTCGGGTCTGAACTGCGCTCCGTTGTCGAAATACTCCTCGTTTAAACCCAGAGCCTGACTGTTGATCATCAGAACCGTCTGACAACATGAACATAAAGGGTTAAATAACTTTCACTCAAACTCCAGCACAGTATCATGAGATCAAAGATACAATAAACAACACTTTAGTCTCGGGCCTCAGTATGTTTCTTTCAGAACATCTAAAGTTTATTAGATATTCTAATCTATATTTTTTTTTATGTTTTCGGATGCAAATTTGATGCCGGGCTGTTTTTGGTGATATATAGAATTTTTTAAAGTCTAATCGCTCATCTGCTGAGGGTTAAATTCGCTGAAATAATTTTAGCATATAAATGGCCCTGATGTTAACAGACATGGACTAAAAGCTACAAAACAAGTAACAAATAAGTACATACTTTGGGCGTAGTGACCACACAGAGGCAGTATAGAGAATATTACTAATAATACACTTACGCCCTTGTTTAAAGTATAATCGCCCAGCACAGTGTCTTTGTCTAGAGTGCGGCTGGTGAATGGAACAGACGGTCTGAGTCTGTATGACAGAAAGAGACAAAAAACAACAATAAAACCCGCTGAAAGGTCTGAGGACGTCCGCTCTGCTCGCGTGAGTGTATAAACTACTCAGCTAACACAGAACATTCATTTGACTACACAGTTTAATATATGTAAAGAAAAGTACGTAAAGTAACCTGCAGTTTTATGTTTGAAACAGAGAGACAAAAGTTACTGACGGCAGCTTTAGGAAACGTGGATAACAATCCTGCTCACCTCATAGACTCCTTCAGGCAGGCTTTGAGGTAGGGCATGTTCCTGATGTGCTCGGCACATGGCGTCTGACCAGCCGGAATCACCTCCTGGATCTCCTTCAGGAGTTTTGCTTGGGCGCAGGGGTTACGCGAGAGGTTGAAAATTGCCCACAACATGCTATTGGCCGTCTGAAACCGGAAAACAAGAATTTGCTTGATCAGTCCGTACGGTTGGAAGAGGTCTAGCGTTTCCAGATAATGTTCATCTAATGTAACAATTAACAAACCACTACACACGTCCTGCCTCATTTTTCTGACTTATTATTATTATTATTAGGTCAATGGTGTTCATGTGTTCATACACACCGTCTCCACCCCTCCGATCTGCAGCTCGGTTGTGGCAGCGTACAGCTCCTTCTTGGTGAGATGGTTCTGATGGTAGATGTCACAGAGGAAATCCTCACCACTCGAGTGTTTCTTCAGCTTCTTGTCAATGTAAAGCTTTGCTGTGAAGAGAGAGACAGAATTCACTTTTTAAAATCTTTTAAAGGTTCTTTAAAGATTTTTCACAGTCATGCCACAAAAGAACCATTTGTGGTTCCCCAAAAAAACATTCAGTCAAAGATTCTTTAAAGAATTTCTTAACTTTTTTATAGTCTAAAGAACCTTTTCCAATAGTTAAACAGAAAGGTTCTACAGATGTTAGAGGTTCTTTATGGAACTATACAGCCAAAAAAACTATTTTTTTGTAAATAGTGTGTGTGTGTGTGTGTGTGCTGCATGTTAGAGAGGAACATTCTGTCTGAACTTTCCAGCCGTCCAGCATGTGCTGCTTTTGTTTTGCTGCAGGGATCTTGAGGTGTCACTCTGTGTTCAGGTCTCTCTCTCTCTCTCTCTCCCTCTCTCTACTCTCTACTCTCTACACATGGATCTCATATGATCAAATGAAGTATTAAAGAAGCAGTCGCAGTAAGTTCACATGTCATCATCTGATAGGAAATGTGTTTTGGAACCTTTAATAGGTAAGATAAGGAACTCTTCAGTACCTGTGCTAAAAATACAGTCCCACGCTGACGTGTGGTCCTGCCACGTTCTTGTATTCAGTCTTTTGTGGAGCTCCACTGGCGTCACCATCATGGTTCCAAAAGTTCTCATCATCTAAACGTGAGAGAACACGGGAACAGTCTGTTGAACAGTGGACTGTTTCTTGAGACAACATGTGAGGCATGTCTTATTTATGGTGAACCCAGTAAACTCTGAACTGTTTGGAACTGTTTTGCGAATTGCATTGCCAAACCCCAAACGTTGTGGTATCAGAGAACAGTACAGACAAACTCATCCACCTCAGTTTATCTGGTTAATAGACACACAGAAACGTCACCGATTCAACTATTAATTGGGTTAAAGAGATTTACCGTTTTAATGGCCGTAATGAAATCCAAGGCTTCCTGACTGATGCTTTCCTGTAGCAGGCCGAAACGTTTGTCATAAAGCACATAACAAATGGCTGTGAAGACAAACAGATGAAGACCCTTTGAATACATTTCACAGATGTTGCAGGAACGTTTCTCCCTAATGTTCTAGTGCTACATACTGTAGAACCTAGAAACTCATATACTTAACTGAAGAACTTAACGTGAAATCTGGAACATTATGAAACCCAAGAACACTATACAGCCCAAAATTGACAAATATATGCCATAAAGCCGTAAATATAAGCTTACAAACTCACTTTCAAAGGACCACTTGTTCAGTTCAAAATACAAGTCGCCGATCTGCCCGTTGACGTGCGCACTTTTAATCCTCTTTATCAAATCTGCCGAAACCTTGAAAAAAAGACAACATGCCATCCTTCGCATCGTCTATACGCATGCGTCATATATATTAGCATTGCATGCACATGACAGATGATTTGAAAGACTCACTGTGTTAATTTTGCCGTCCAGCTTCATCACTTCAGCTGGTTTCATTAGTTTCTGCTGGAACGCGCTGCGCACACGCTGCCAGTCCCTCCCCTCTCTGCACAGATTATGAATGACATAAATGTCACGCAGCAAACACTGACATTCAGCGTGCAGTTGTGATTAAAGGGGAATATTTACAGTATCAGCAGCCCATACGCCTCGTCCCGCATATCTCTGTAGGCTTTCCATGGTTTGATCTCCAGTCTTTTCGGATAGCTGCTCTCTTTTCTGTAAAGCGCCTCTAACAAACACGGAGCGCCGATGTGAACCGATTCAAAAGAACCGAGTTTCATCCGAAAGATCTTTCCGAACTTCTTATGGTAATCGATCTGAGGGCAGATAAAAACAAGAAAATTCATATGACAATGCATATGTAAAATAATAAATACAATTATCACGTAAGATATCAAATTAATTATTATTTAAATATTATTCAATTATTACTTAAATATTATTCAATTATTAATTAAATATTATAATATCTAAATCTAAATAAACGTCAAATATAAATTAAAACCAAACACCAGCTAACAATGTTAAGTTGTAATAACGTTCCTCAACGTTTCCATTAGATAACAAAAACATTAAAAATGGTATTTTAATGTTCTAGGAACTTTCAAAACGTTTTCTAGGCGTTGTATTAATGTTATGGCTTGGTTATAAGAACGTTTTTAAAATATTTTTTCTTAATTCCGTAACGTTTTTTAAACGTTCTATAACAATTTAAGAGTAATATTTTTATTATATAGAGAACGTATTTTAGAGAACGTTCCCTGTTTGCTGGGATAATAAAATGCATTACTAGTCACAAGTTTATTTAAAATGCATTCTAAAGATTCAATCAATAAAACAATTAAATAGTTGGCATGGATTAAATAAACAGAATAAACATTTTAAAAACATAAATTATAATAGTGGGTTGTTTTAAAGTACGTCATGATTATTAAAGTAGTTCATACCAGCGCTTCATGTTGTCTTTTCAAGCCTCCTTTCCGAAGCAGCTCGATCAGGCTGCCGAACAGCGGCCAGTTGGTTGGTCCAGGGATGGAGTCGAGGCTGTGAACGCACGGCGCGCTCGGCGCAGCATCCTTCGCGTCCAGCACGCACACTGAGGATGTGGTCTTACAGGGCTGAAGCCCCACTGACTTCATCTTCAGCAGCTCCAGAATCTGGGGAGCTTTCTGGATTTGCGCTCTCATCTTTACGCGTGTGTTCAATGGTTTGCGTACAAGGGTTCCTGAGTGTTTCTCTTAGGTGTCATGCATCTTGCCACAACATATATACCCTTACCCGTGTTATCTCGGTAGGACACGGGGGCCAATCAGAAACCGTCAGTGCCAATCAGTGGGGGTCGAGCCCACCATTCATTTATGGTGCGTATCGCATGACCCCGCGTAAACCAAGCGCGTTATAAACAAACAAAAGGAGGTGACGCGGTTCGTTTTAAACTACTGCCTCCTGAGACTGGAACAGCCTTAACTCTCTCTCTCTCTCTCTCTCTCTCTTTCTCTCTGAGTCACTACGACCACGCTTCGCCAATTTGCGTAAATATTGGCCGAAGAGTTATTGTGCACACTAGTGGCCAAAGGCTCGCGGCAAGCACAGCTGTTTATCTTCGCGCGCTTTAACATCAAATTGCGGAATTTCATTGATTATGCGTCATTACTAGCATCATTACTACAACTATAAACCATTTAATTGTTTCTTATCCTATACAAACGAATCGTTTTGTGGTCATTTACGCATAACGTCTATTATCTAAATAGACGTTAAAACTGGAACATTCCTAGAACTTTTAAAATAAAATTTTTACTGTTTATGTTACCTAATGGAAACATTAGGGAAACATTCTTACAATCTAAAATTGTTAACTGGGGTTGCTCATTAACTGTGATATTTGAAATTATAGTAGCCAAGGGTCCATCATCCAGAGCGTGCTGGTAATGTGTGTGTCATATGACCCATGAGTACGAGGTTTGGGAATATTATTAGCAGAGGTGAGCGAGTTGTCCAGTACACTGTATGTGATGACCTTACACTTGAACTCAAGCCCCTCTGGTAATCCCAAGCCATGTTAATGACATAGTATAGTTTTACAAACGGAGAGATATGTGGTCCAGTAAACATGTTGACTCACAGCACACAAAGATCTTGATTAAATAACCTTGAACCTGCTGAGTGCTGGCTGGCAACCAACCAGCTGTGTATGTCATATTATTCAACAAGCATTTGTCCACAAAACACACACACACACAAGTGTGTTACCAGGCTAAATATCGGTTCTTATCCTCTGAACCTCCTCACACCAATCTGTGGATATCAATAGATACAGTAAAACATGATTGGGCCATTTCTTGTCTTGTCTTTTTACTACTGAGGAAGTGGTAGGTCATTGTATTACCAGTACAAATGTTGTAAGAATGTTTCCATAACACTTTCAAAGTAACAAAAACTTCTAGGTGAGATATGAGTTTTTACTATAAGTATTAATAAATATGAATATCACTCTGTTTATTATGAGAAGTAGGAATAGTGATATTAATAATAATGACTGATTAACATTGAATTAAGCTTTTTATAACCACAAATTTGTATATCACACAAACTCTCTGAACTTAGAGGTAGCTTACAACATGCACATGAAGTGAACCCAAACTGATGACTCAAACTTGCAGGACCCCGACTCATGCTGGGTTAAAGAGTTCACCGGCACGCTCACACACACACACACACACACACACTTACTTATTTGTCTAAATGGGGACATTCCATAGACTTATTGTTTTTATACACAGCTAGCTATACACAATATAACCTAATCCACACTCTAACCCTCACAGAAAACTGCATTTTTACAATTTAAAAAAACTTTATTTACTGTTTTTTTTTATAAAAGTTGTTTTTGCTCAGATGTGTCAGGTTTTGATGACTTTTGGGTATAAATTTGTCCCCAGTATATGGTAGACACGCATACACAAACACACACACACAGATGGAGTTTATGATAAGGCAGGTGCATTGGAAGATTAATCTCAGCCATTAATGTGCTAATTGCCATGAAGAGGTAATTATTTGAACATTAAAACCATATTGTTCCACTCATCTAAATTCCCAAACCAGATTTCCCAGCAGCATCACCCCTTTCTCGCACCGAGGGACAAGCTTAACAGTCCTGCGCTACATAATAGGGTTGTGCATTCCACAGGGCGACAGTGTGTTGCAACTGTATGTGTGTGTGTGTAAAATGTGTCATTTATCATATCAGCGCAAACTAGAGTAACTAATACAGGATACAACTGTTTTACAGTCAATGTACAGTGTGTTACGCTGTCTTTGACACTGGTTTACACCTGGGAACAGCCCCGGGTACCTCTGCAAACCCACTAACCCTCACTAACGTTTTCCTACACAAATAACTAACAAGGCTGGTAACAGGTTAAGTGAAATGTTCTACTGACATCACTGCAAGACGCTTTGTGCTAACTTTTGAGAGACCTTTAGAGAATGTTAGCTAACATTCAGGGAGCGTTCCCTATTAGCTGTTGTAGGTTTGTTCTGACAGGGCAAATGCAAAAAATATGAATAATATTAAAGTTGTAATATCCAAAACCATATATATATACCACACAGAGATGAACTTATAAATCCAGTTATCCACTTCAGGCTTGTTTTCTTCTACTGGGGCTCTACTTTTGCACAGCTTTGAGAGTTGAGGGTTACAAATGAACCAATAGATCAACGGGTGCAATCAATAGCAGTTCTCCAAATCAGCCTCTTTTATTTGCATATATAAGAGAGTAAATGTGTGCCCCCACCTGCCAGTTTGTGCTCATCTCATGCCCGCATGTTCACAGCATGTTCACAGCATGTTCACAGCATGTTCACAGCATGCTCACATTGAAATATTTCTTTAAGAGCTTATGAGTCTTTTAACTTAAACAAGACTTTTGACAGTATATAAGTACAGTGTGTCCCAGAAAAAACAAATTATGCCTCAGAGGTTGTTTATAATAAACTGATTTTGTACATACCAAACATAACCTTTGTCTTATATTAAAACAATAAATAATTAAAAACCAATACAAACGAGTCAAATATTTGCATACAGTTTGATTATAAATCAATGTCTTAAGCGCTAAAATCATCAATAACAATAAATAAATGAAATTGTGTGGGAATTATGCAATAAAGAATAAAAGAGATATATCAATATCTATTTTTAAGATTTCCTTTGCCTAAATGAAACTGCTCTGGAATAGACCAACCTCATGAGGTCAAAAGTTTGACTAGTGTAGCTGACATGTAAACGACGCCTTTAGTTTCATAAAAGCATAATTTAAGTCATTTATAATCCTGACACACAGGTGATAATACCGTCTGCCCTCCGTGACCCCTACAGCTACTTACAGCCTCTTGACCTTAGATACTGTGTCCCACACAACTCGTGACCTCTGTTGAGTGCAGAACCTTTTAGAAACAAGCAGAACTCCGGCTCTTATCATGTTATGACAAGGTAAACAGATGCAAAGAGACTGTCAGCTAACAGGGAACATTCTCAAAACGTTGGATAACGTTCTGTAACAGTTCTCTCAAAGTTACCAACAATGTTCCTGTGGTAATGTTCGTAGACCTTTTTTAACATTATACATCATATATATCATACATATTATTCCTAAGTAGTTTTGTAACGTTACAGAATTAAACACATTTTAAATAGTGTTCGTTTGACCAAGCATTGCTAAACTGCGGCTAATAATATTCTGGGTAATTGTCAGGAGTTCATTCTTTATATGACATTCTTGGACCAAGATGGACCAGTTTTATCTTGCAGGCCAACTGTTTGTTTCTTTCTCTTCGTCGTTGCCACGGTGTTGCTATGCAGTTGCCAAAGCCGTGAGCAGCGAGAACGTTTAGAGAGCAAGCCACCTCTGTGTTCCCCTGAATGTCTTTATTAAAATACACAACGTACAAATACTGGCCACCCTGTTGCATGCTGGGATTGGGGTTGTGTTCATAAAAGACAGCTGCTTGACTGTTTACAAAGCAGCTGACCTACAGCGTACAACTATAGCACAACAAGCCAAAACATCTCAACACGTAACACAGTGTTTTGATTTTCATTTTACGATGTAGAACAGGATGTGTAATACTTACTGAAGTATGTCAAAGGCATTCATAACAAGGTGTCCCTGGCGTATCTGTGTAATTGGACTGTCACGCACAAACAGCCCCCGGGCTGCACTTTCCTCATCTGTCTTTTTTATCAGCAGAATTCATGCTCATAAATTTGGAGGTGCACTTAGAGAACTCAGGAAAGCTGATGTCATTAGAGAAAACTCAGGCAAAACAACCACCTCGAATAAACAGGCTCAGGCAGGTCATACAGTAGTCTCAGAGAAAAATATCTTTATACTGCACGGAACAAACCGAAGATAAAACCTTTTTTTACTCTCTGTTTCTGTCACTAATGTGTAGGCCCTTCTGAAAAAGGGAATCAAAAATATCCATAAATTGAATAAATAATGCCTTTCAGAAATATTGTTTTTTGTTTATTTTGCCTCTCTGTCGCCATCTCTGTTTGAAACATAAAATTGCAAGTAACTTTACATGCTTTTTGTTATGTATGTTGAAGTCAAATGAAGCCAAACTGACATTTCCTGAGAAATCGGAGATCGTGTTAAACACTGATCTGTCATGTATTGGCTTGCAGCTTTAATGGTCTTTGATCATAATAGAAGCTTATTTGTAAAAGTTATTAAAAAGGTATTTTATTTTAACTTAGGCCGCCAGTCAGAGATTTTCCACCTGTGGTGTAAATACATGTGTACACGACATGATAACTGCTGTATTACGGTTCATGTCAACCCCCTGACCGCCGAGTGCAACGAGGACACGCCAGTGAGTGAACTGTGTCACTGTTACATGTTGCTGGCGTGTAGCTGCGTAATCGAAGGTGCCCAAGGTCACTGCGCCCTGCAGCTTCCCCAGTTAACAATTTTAAGTTGTAAGAACGTTCCTCTATTGTTTCCTTTAAGTAGCAAAACAACATAAATGTTGTTGCAAAAAAACATTAACTTTTCATTAACTTCATTTCATTAAGTGTCACGTTTTTGATATACATGGTATATAACGTTAAGAAAACATCTAAATAACATTACAGCAAGAATGTTTTTTGATCATTTTGAGAGAATGTTAGCCAATGTTCTGAGAACGTTCCCGTTTAGCTGGGTCCGCATCGCTGTGTTTCCTCAAGCTCTGACTCGGTCTGGACTCTGGAACACTCTAGACTTTGTCTACAAGCCATAAACTTGTTATGCTGTATGTTAGATGACAAATAAGTCAAGAGTCAACAGCCGGATTAAACGTGTGCAGGTTGATGAGTTTGTGCGCACATACGACACATTTGACAGTCATTATTAGTGAACATCTGATGGTCGATGGTTAGTTGAAAATTTTCTCTTAATCCAGTGGTCAGTGTTGTCTAGTTTTAAAACAGTTGTTTCATTGTCTTTCACTAAAGGAATAAAAAAAGACAATGACAAATATACAGTGGTCCAAAAATTTACTTCTTTAGAATGTAGTTAGTTATTAAATAATATTAATAATAAGATTTACAGTATATAGTAATAAGATTTACAGATTTACATAATAAGATTTATTAGATAACTGTTT
>JAZGTI010018248.1:0-11747 GCA_036877585.1 Botia kubotai
TCCAAGCTGAAATGCCTTGAGAGCAGAAAAACTCAGGAGCACAAGTGGTCAATCAGTGTTTGATAAGGCAAGAGACATTCTCTCTGCTACCTTTTTGTTCCTTCTGTTTAAGGAACTTAATTGTTTTTCGTAATGTCACAGAGGAGCTATGGCATATGCACAAGCGGGTTTGTTATGTCACAGTTTGGCATCATGCTCAGTTATTTCAAAGCTCATAGGGTTTATGTGTATCGAGTTATGTCCCGTTTCGCCACTCTGTGTATAGAGCATGCACGCCCATGTCTGTATGAGAAGCCGTAACTGGTTGATCTGTTTCAACTGACCTTTGACCCTCATTCCCCACAGTGTAAATATCAGAGCAGTGGCTGTTCGGATGGCATGCTTATAGACCACCCACGGACCGTCTGATGCATACCGCACACAAACATGGCAGTCTCCAAGCTAGCTCCAATTCACTGCTTTCCGTGCGTTTTCCAAGAGTCAGGGTGCACAGGTTTTTATTGATGAAACAAAGTCATATTTACGAGGCACTGGGCTGCTTCAGTGAACGCTTCCAGAAGAACTAGTTACTGAATTTTCCAAGTTTGTGCGGTACATGGCATAGATAAATGAGATATTCATAGGAACACAGTAGGAATATTTACCCTAGGCGTCACACACAGAAAAAAACAAACCGTGGCTGATTTACATGCCATTCTGATTCTTGGCCAATGTTTTGCAATGTGGATCAGACTTTATGCCAATTGTCAAGTCTGGCTAAACAAGATTATGGATTTGTCAGCCGCAACACTGAAGCGCCGAGGCTGTTGGTGAGCACCTGTACAGGTAGTTGAAGGATGTGTTAAAGTTGTCGACTTGCTGGGCGAATGCAGAAGAGAGGGAAGTCAGTGCTAACCAGTTTATCGACCCACAAGCCTGCTTTAGGTCTCTGCAAAACCATCGCTCATGCTTCACAGAGGGCTGTAACGCATCCTCAGCTACATCAGTGCTTATGAAACAGCCCTGTCATAAAGAGACTTTGGGGGATCTCATTACTCAGAGGAAGAGTCTGCGGCAAAATTGGCATGGCGGATCAAAGGTAATTACCAGTTATCGTGAAATTTACCAGCTAAAGGTAGCTTAGGAATGCTCATCTATATTGAAGAGAAATTTAATTGGAAAAAACGAACTGAGGGGCTCCAAACTGAGTTTTTAATTAAACGTAGTCATCCCCTCACACCCAGTCTCCTGGCTGCACACTGTGCTGATGCTTAAGTAAGCATTGCATCATTTAAAAGCTGAGGAAAGATTACAGCGAGCGTGATACAGCTTCTTTTTGATGCCGAACCTTCTGTACTGCGCCGTTTGTGACATCATCACCGCTGAGCGACCTGTGCATCACTACCACTGCTGTTGACGCTCTGAGGTATCACTGCGCAATAAGGAGAAACTGGCAGTCACATGAGTGCCAGAATAATTAAACATATATCCGGAGGGTCTTTACATTTCTCGTTTGAAATTATTTCTCATTTTCGGGCAATTCCAGGTTTGAAAAAGGACCCAAATGGTCATGGGGATAAATTCCCAAAGAATTGCGGCAACTGACTGCGGCGTTTATTTGCGCACGCTAGCTGCGTTGTTTTTGTGCCCGATTCATTAAAGGAAATATTTTAATCGCGTAATGGCACAAAAGTTTTTAAGCTGAATGCCATTTTATCAGTGCAGTTTTCCATCTCGCAGGCCAGTTGTGAATGATGCAACAGCATCGCTGCACCACTGCAATTCAGCCATCTGATCCTGCTCTTTAAAATGCAGAATATGCTGCTCTTCTGCATCATTTGATCATCCTTTGATGAGTTACTGTGGCCGTGATCCATAGAATCTGTCTCTCAAACAAACTTCGATGACCGCCAGCTTTCTGCAGTAATTGCAGCAGGTAAATAGCGCAAGTTTTTATGAATAGCGCACAATCTATGCCTATTCGAATAAACTGGATTGCAAGTGGCTAAGACCTGTTTGAACAGTATTCGTTTTTAAAGGATATTTCATAATGAAATCATTTAAAAAACATTTTACAGGTTGTTTTATAGATGGTGAAGATGCTACAGAAGACACACATAAATGTGCAGTCTGTCCAGAGCAATTAGTAAGGTGATCGATCGGGATTAAAAATAAGGAGATCATGAGCGGTATTACATTTCTTCCACCTCCACATAAAACGGATCCTGTCCCGGTCGCGCGTCAGACAGGTTTCGTGTTAAAATGCCACATGCTAAAGTGGTACAACAGTTTAGCGAGTTGAGTGTTTGCACATGTTTTTGCAGGTGCCCAAGTGGTAGACGCAAGAGACAGGAAGAACATTGGTTGGGGCGAAAATTGAAATTCACTTCCAAATACACACCTGACATCCTGCAGTTTCACTTATTGCTGAGAAAATAGAACGAAATTACTTGAAAAAGGGTTCTGAGACCTGCAAAAAGGTACATCCAATTTGAAGGCAATCAAAATGCAGAACTTTTTCTAAATTACATTTTGATTCATCTTTAAATCGTCCGTGTGGACAACATATGACAAAAATCATTTGCTTCTAATTAGCAAATAATTCTGCTGGGATCCTTTTGGCTTCTTGCTTAGATGAGCTTAATACATCAAATGCAGAGATCTGGCACACTTGCTACTTTCAATTCGCATCTTTTGTAGTGTGACTTTTTGCTGGGTGGTGTAATAAAACTAGTCTTTTCACCGCAGCTTATAATTAATCCTCACGCAGAATGGAAGGTATTTAAAATAAACGGCTCATCTCATTAACTCAGAAATCCCATCTGATGGCGAATGAGACTTGTTTGCTAAGCTGTGTCGCAGCTCGACGCGTGTTTACTGCTTAGCTGTCCGGCCTGTTTGGGTTTGACGTTTTATTATTTTTATGCAACAGCGTTTGAGCAGAGTGAGGTTTTTATTTGCTGCGATTCGGCTGGAAGTGCTGTCAGCACCGAGCGGTGCGTGAGTTTGCGATGCTGAGAGCTGATGCGTTTAGCAAAAGACAGACATGTCGAGGCCGTTTCCCCTTTTTGTGACACTGCTGCGCTTTGTGCAGTTCATCCTCGTGCACGTACAGTAAAGCGCTCTGCGTTGTCACCCCTGACTCGCTTATTAACTGCGAATCATTTCTGGGGCCAGGCGACTGCTACTTTTTGCATGCTGCTGGGGTTTTCTGCATGCATCTCATGGAACCGCATGAACGAGCGTGTGAATCTCGGCTCAGATAGCTTGGAACTTTATTTTAAATTATACCCCTCCACCCTTGACTAGCTCCTCACACCTGGTCGGGGTTACATATTCATTGTTTCCAGTTCACTAGTCACCTTTGCGCAACTTTCTGTCTTGGCCTTGTAGCTGGGGTTCATATCATTATTATGACTGCAAGGCATGGAGCTGATTGTGATTTCTCTCCTCCTGGCTGGCTGCAAGGGTAGTGGGACAAATCACCTGCTGAAAGCGCTCCTGTGTGAATGGTCCAAATTTGTATCGCTACAATGCAGCACCCCTGCAGGGTTCCATCGCTGCGAGCCAAAAAAGAACTGGAAAGGAGGGCAGATTATTCCCCGCAGTTTCAGAGAGAAATTCACTTTGATGATCAAATCAAATATTAGTTTGTTTTCAGACTGACCCGTAAGAAAGCAAATATTCAAAATTGTGCGATCAACAACGATTATATAGCTGATTATATAGCTGATTATATAGCGTTCATCAAGAAGCATCTAAAACAAAATGTAAACTTTAATGAAACTGAGATACTGAGTACATGTATCACTGTGGTTAACAATGCATGTTTTAATCAGTCTAATAACCTACTAGTTAGGTCATGCATTTATGCATTGCATTTGCATTTATGCATTTGGCAGACGCTTTAATCTAAAGCGACTTACAGTTTATTCAAGTTATACATTTTGCAAGGGCACGTGCTCCCCGGGACCTTTGCGTTGCTAGCGCGATGCTTTAGCGACTAAGCTGCTAGGTCATTTAAAGAACCAATTTCTCCATCAGATGTGGCCATAGAAACAAAGCATGACGCGCAAGACGCGTGCGCTGACTAGCAGCGCTCGGAGCCTGGTGCTAACATCAGAGGAGATCTCTGCAGGCTGATTAGTATTCTCCAGTCCTGCTGTTATGAAACCGAAGAGCCCATAAAGCTCAGCCGACTTGAGTGCGGCAGAACCTCATTCGTGACCCCGTGAACGCTGGAAATTTGTCCTGAAGCTTTGTGCTTTCTCCTGCTTTCTATAACCCAATAAAGGCCACGTCAATGCAGAGAACAAAGGTGATAATATTAAATACACACTGTGCACCACAGAGCAGTCAAAGCTTCGGTTTTAAAGAAAGAAAGGCCATCAGCCTTAGATGGGATGCATGGCTGAATTCAATTTACCGTGTGGACGCGTAATGGGACGTTAACATAGACAGTAATTAAACGACTGCTCACCGGTTTGTGCATTTTGAGTGTTTATGACACTGTGCTTGCTGGGTTGGTATGTTTAGGCTGTTGATTGATGTTTTCAATTGTGGTTTTAGGTTAGAATTCATATGAATGTGTAAGGAAAGGTGTCTTGTTTCATCGGTAAGGTTTTCATCACCGATTCTTATCACCTTCTTGTCTATATTATTTCATTTTAAATGTGCTGTGGTGTGACATGAATGTTCCACATTTCAAATACTCACACAGTGTCGTGATTAATATGAGGTCTTATATTGTAAGCTACACGCATAACAATTTCGCAACACGTCGTATAAAACGGTTTCAGATGGAATATAACATGTCACACCGCACAATACCCAGCTAACAGGAAACGTTCTCAGAACATTATATGGCTAACGTTATGTCAAAAAACATCCAACTTTTCATTAATACAATATATGAACGGCTGTTTTGAACATTCCTAAAACATGTTAAATAACATTTGTGTTCATTTCTGTTACTTAATGGAAATGGTAGGGGAACATTCTTACAACCTAAAATTGTTAGCTGGGGAACTTCTCAAAAGGATTTCATATCTACTCTGACAATATCCAAACATAGCAGTGAGCAGACACCTAAGAAAGGCTTATTTCTGGCACCATTTCAGAGCGTCTCAGTGTATCAGAGGGTGCTGAAGCTTCCGAACCTCAGCCAGCCGGTCTGTGTATGGTAGCTTGACCTTGTAATCCTCTCGACTTCTGTGACAGTCTCTCTCTCTTCTGCTTTCTCTCTCTGCCAGTGAGTTGTACACTGAATGACCCGGAGGTCAATATGTCAATACGAATGTCTGGTCAGATGAGTAGAAAGAAATGGCTTTCTGTTGGGATTCAGTTTTATCTTCCACCACGTGCATGCTTGATATCACGTCCATCTCAATTTGTTCCATGTCTCTTCTTCATGCCCGGTTGCCTGGGGCAGCAGCTTTGCCTTTACAATCCCTTCCTGCTTCTCCTTCTGTTCTCGACTCGGGCAGCTCCTCTGGGTTCTGAAGATCTCTTGTCCTACAGAAACCGTAACTGACAATCAACTTTTCTTCATCTGCCTCTCTCTGTCACTTCCAACTGTTTCCTTGAGGCCAGTAAGTCCATGTTTGAGAACAATATGCGTAGCTTTGTGTTTTTTCGTCCATGTGCGCTTGCTTTACGTCCATAATAAACTTGTGTACTCCTAAACATTGAACAATAGAATGTTCTCTAACGAAACAAAAATATTGATGACTCATGTCGCACTACATAGTTTTCTGTCCAATCAGATGCTCCGTACAATCCGTGTGCCTCTCCTCCAAATACCAAGTGGCAAATCGCAATTTGCGGTGATGACGTAACTCAAACCTATTGGCTATATAAAAAGGACAACCGATTCAAAAGGTAACGCACCAACTTGGACAAAAACAGTCCATTTATCCATAGCTCTCTTGGGGCATTTGCCGATAAACTCGATGGGGATCTCCACGTTTTTTATAAGCAAAACAAAACACTCTTACTTGGTTTCAATACCATGCTAAGAGCACAGCATGGCGTTACGTATAAACGAGACGAGAAAAGAAACATTGAAATGAAATCAGAAAGGAAATAAAACAAGGGATGATGTTGACAAGGGCCAGATAATGGAGTCTTTTTCCTCAGTCACAGTCGATGTCTGAATGTGAGCTACAGCTGCTATTCAGAACATGCCAATAATGTTTGATTTCTTTTATAGTTAATAGGGAATCATGGAGAGTGATTCGACTGAGACCATTAGCCTGACTTGTGTTCTTATTCTTGTTTGCCCAGAGCATAGTCTGCAGGTCAATGGTACACAATACCCCTCTCTTTGATGCACTGTGCCAGTTTTGAAGCAGGTAGATAGCTTGAGTGCCTGAATGTAATGAATAGCCTAATGTTCTTGCATAAAAAGAATATTTTACTATTTGTTCTCGCTCGCTCGCTCTTTGTACACACACACACACGCGCGCACACACACGCACATTTGTAGGCCGATATAAATGTGTTTTCAAATACTGTTTCATTATTGAAAGCCCTTTTATGTTTTCCATGCATGTTTCTTCCTCAGCACAGAGCAAAGGAGAATAAAATGAGTCACGTACGCCTCGGCTCTCCACACGTTTTCGCTTGCGTCGTTCGGTAGGATGGTTTACGACTGGACTTGGACTTTATATCATAAAAAATGTAAATGTAAAAAAATTGAGTCAATTGTAGCCTAACCTTTACCTACAGTTAAACTACAGTTTTGAAAAAGTCGTTTACTACACTTTAGGCTACTAAAAACCATAGCTAACTACATCTGAGGCTGTTTTGGGGAGTATCTTTTTAAATGTGTCAGATGATGTAACTCTGTTTAACTCGAAACATTTTTCTGGCACAATGAGAGTTTCTGTAGATTGCTATCGGGAAAAGCTGTTCTATTTTCACTTATACACTCCCTCCTCGGTTGAGCAAGAACAAGAGGAATCCTGAAATGTGTGCGCTTGTATTGGTGTGTTCTTGAAATGGATGCTCATTAAATATGAATGCGCTCATTCTCTCATGTCCCGGGTTCAGGTCTTCGTTTAGCCTCCATTAGTGCAATAACACCTTCCATAAATACGGTACACCCTTAAATTTTTAAAGCTACAGATCCCATAATATTTTTGTGAGATTATTTTAGATATGGTAGATAAACTATGACATATGTGACATATGTTAGCCTAGTATGAAAAGTAGCTAGTTTTACACGTTTGTTTATTTGCAAGAAATCTAAATGTTATGCAATTTTATGTCATTTATATTGATTTTACAAATTTAGAGCAAATTTATCGTATTGCACATCGCAACGCTTGTAAATATGTTCTAAATGTGGGTCCATTTAAAAAAATGGAAACCTCATGTAACATCTTGTATGTTCTTTCCCTGTGAGGTCATGTGAGGTTGACTGTTTTTGTACCATGTACATTGAAAGTTCCGTGTTCGTTTACCCTGCACGCAAACGCTCAAGGACAGAGACACTGTTTTACTCTCTTTAACTCATTATTTCTCTTTCTGGCTGTTGTCTATCTTTGTTTTGACACACTCGGTTCTGTGTAGATGTCTTCTTGAAATCTTTGACCTTTAACCTCAGACTGCACGAGCACGGACCGCCCTCAGTACATTCACTCAGTACATGCCCCCCTGATTTGTAGTGCGTAAAACTAAAAATGAATTTCTTGATCTAGTAAACGGTAATTTGATTTGATTGAGTTTATTGAGCGGGTTGTTTGAATAACAGCAAACAGGTCGACGACAGACAGACAGGAGCCAACAGAGACAGCACGACAAAATAAACAACATTTACGGCAAAAACATTCAAATCAAGGCAGACCTCTTGTAGCTGACGGCTAAATTCCTCTGCCTCCTACTAACCACCCCTCATCCAGCTCAGGACTGTGGGCCAAGAGCGATACATGCCACATTGAAACACACACACACACACAGGCCTGGGCTGCAGTTTCTGTTCTCTCTGGATGGATTAGCGTGGGAGAAGAATAATGAGCGTGTGCACGAGTTGTGAGAAAGCAAGTCTGATTGATCTGAGCACAAAATAAGTTTCTTATTGCCAAAACTCACACAAGGAGATTTGAAAGCTTTGTGAATACAGGGCATCTGAGGAGCGGGGGGTGGGGGGTGGGTGGGGTAATACACACTTGAACACGCAGTGGTAGAAAGGCACGGTAACTAAGACCGAGCTGGTGAGTCACAGAAGGCAGAAATGATGCAGGCAGGTCTGCAAAATGTTATCCCTCTAGGACATCAACGGGTAGCTGTTTGTGATGCCTGATCAGAAATACACGTCATGTCATTCTGTGGTGGATTATCACCTACATGTGTACACCTACACCTACAAACGAGGTACTTTAATAGCTATGCAAAAGTGTGCTCTATTTAGCACGGTGTAGTATATTACACTGAATAAAACAGTGTCGTGTCTGAAATGATAAACCTATAGCTTGACAATTTACCGTTGCTAAAGGAGAAGCAGAAATGTGATGGTACAATATCTCGGAGTCTGAGTATTAAGTTGTATGTTTGAGATAAGGTGGGTTTTGTTTATAAGTGGTTACTTGTTTATCGCCTGTTAGCATGCTAACAAGCTAACCGAAAACCTGTGATTTTCTTTGAACGTAAATATATTTGTGTGTTTGTGTCTATACAACATGTGTTATTGCGTGCTATGTGAATTAAACTGGAAAGGGTTTTGCAGAGGAACAGGATTTTGTACTACACCATTATATTCGACTCCTCAGAGCTCCCGAAAACACGTGATTTTGTTTGAACTGAATATCGACGTGTCGTGTCGGTAACAGTAAGTCAACTGCAATCACTTGTTTGAAGGCTGCAACTGTGTCGTCATAACTGGATTTTTAATAATTGTAATAGCTTTCATTCTTCCTTTTCTTCCTTTCTTTGTGTGTTCTTTCTTTCACACTCGTTCTCAGCTGTTTTCGCTTGCAGCTCTCGCTGCCACCTGCTCTGCTCCTCTCCTCAGATTCTGCCAGTGGGATGCAGTCAGTCACAACCTTTAAACCCTGAAGAGACCCTGTGCTCCTGTTCTCCTTTGAGCACCTGTGTGTGCGTGTGTGTGTGTGTGTGCGCGTGTGTGTGTGTGCACATGTGCTCATTGTGTTAACAAGCAGCTTGCCAGCTGTTAGGAAGTGGTGTGTGCTGTGAGCCTGTGTGAATTTTGCCAGGTAATTAGGGAATGATTTAAAAAGTCCCTTTTTTACCACTAAACAAGGATGATGATGCTGTTTGTTTATTCTTCGGGAGTTGTTTGAGCAATTGTGTATCTGCGTGTGTGTACATAACATCCTGTTAATTAAAACACTCAGACAAATCATTTCTCCGCCAGGCCGAATTAGCTCGGCAATGACGAGTCCCCTCCCATTTTCAGGCGTTCAGTTTGCGGTTGTGGATCGTGGGATGTTTTCTTAGTTTCTTTTCCCTCTTTCATAGCACTTTTCCCGGCGCACATTGTTCGAAAGCAGCTTTAACAGAAAATGATGCAAAAATATTTCCGCGTGTGTAAGCGCCCAGCGAGCAAACTAATGCTAAATCGGCCGCTGTTATGTCGGCCGTAAACATACGGCGGTGTCGATGCAAGTTGAATTAGTCATATTAAATTGGTGCGATATATGTGACAGAACAATGTATGCATTACAAACTGTAAAAATAATTCAGTGTCTGTATAAACAACGGCATTAAAAGTAGCATTAGGAAGACATATTTGTCTTAATAGATGTCAGTAGTGCCCCGGTGAGCAATCCAGAAGCAAGGAATCAAAACTCCAGAAGGTAAATCCAAAGGTGAAGCCGTTTCTGTACATGCAGAAACATGACACGTTATATTTTGTACTGTACATGCGTTTGTACGGCGCTAAGCTGTAAATCTGTATAGAACACGCTAATAGGACTGACATTTACATGTTTTGAAGGTAAAATATATGTTTCTCAAAATCAAATGCTTTATTTAGGCTGTGTGACCTTTGTGTTGCGTGAACCTTTCACTGTTTTCACAGTAGCATTTTTCTTTGTTGCTTTGCGCAGCTAGTTGCTTCTAGCTCAGCTACCCAGCTAACAGGGAACGTTCTCAGAACACTGGCTAACATTCTCTCCGAGTTATCCAAACAATTCTTGGTAAAAATGTCGGTAAAGCGTTTTTACGTTATATATCGAATATCAAAATGTTAGTGGAACGTTTTAAAAATGTTACAGAATTTGGAAATGTTTAAATTATGTTTTTATAACCAAGCAATAACGTTAATACAACATCTAAAAAAACTGACCATTCCTAGAACATTCAAAATATCATTTTTACCGTTACTGTTACATTTGTTACTTAATAGAAACAACAGGGAACTGTTCTGACAACCTAAAATTGTTAGCTGGGTAGCGTGTTGACCTTCTTGTTGTCGTTAGCTAGACAGGTCTGTGGGTATTACATCCTGCATCCCGATGTCTTTGTTTTATTGAATTCTGAATTGAATTCAATTTGTGCTATTGTTTTGACAACTGAGTCTTTGTAATAGAGGAGAAATAAAGGAGAAAATGTTTGTAGTAGCCAGTCAGGGGTGAACCAGGCCCAACAGTTTTGTAATTTTTTAAGAGGCACGTCTTTAAAAAGGCTAATGACATCATCAACCACCCTGGCCACGGCCTTACAAAACAAACCTTGGGGGTTCGAACTGATGCCCTCTGGTTGCTGATTTAGAACCTGAATCTGGAGTGGAAAGTCCAAAGGCAGCGTCTGTGTGTGTGTTTGATGTTGTATTTAAATCATAATTTACAATATGTTTTCATGCATTTATATTTATATTATTAACGGCTCCTTTTTTTGGTCCTGTCCTCCACTGGCCATCTGTCCAGGATGATTTCCTGCCTTGGGCCTCAGATGGGATAGACTCCAGTACTTCCCACAACCCTACACAGGATAAGTGATATCGAGAACGAATGAATGAATGGATTTATAGTGTCGTTTACACTCTCCCTGCAAACCAGTTTTGCCTATAGGGTAATAAAACCTGACTTGACCCATCCATCTTTGTGCTGAGATACTGGTCAGTAAAGGAGATAAGTAGCTTCTCTGTCTGTTCCATCTATTTGGCTCCAATCAGAGAAAAGCTCCCAGAGGATTACAGTCTGTTTGTTAACAGCTCATGCAAGGCATCATGGGTAATGGCACTTTCAGGCCTCTGATCTGCTTTAGGATTACTTCTCCCTTTCTTGCTTTTTGATGTTCAGATAATACGCGCCTTCAAAAGCACCACACCTTTGGCAAAGTCTAGTTTACCGAGCTTTGTTGTGAATGAGTGAAAACAGAGAAACAGGAAATCTATCTTTCTTTCTTTCTTTCTTTCCTTCTTTCCTTGTCATTTTGCTTTCCTGCCCTCTTGCTTGTTGTGCTTTTCACTCATTCACAAGCTTTGTTGTGAATAAGTGAACATTGAGAGAATAAGCAAACAGAAGCCAAAACGTTGTTTTTCCTCAGTAGAAGTGTCGTGCCTGTTTTTAAGAACTGTAAAAGAGAAACTTTTGTCAGTAGGTCTTTTGCACTGCTCTGTTTGAAAGTCTTTCATTGATGTGCTTACCACTTTGTAGAAATGCCAAAAAACTCCTGGGCTCAGAATTGGCGATGTTTAGATTGCATCGCCGTAAATGTGCTCAACAGATCAGCAGATATTAAAGACAAAAGAAGAGACCCGGCCCAGCATAAGATCTCTTGTTCTCTTGATCTCTTGTACTTTA
>JAZGTI010018249.1:0-11747 GCA_036877585.1 Botia kubotai
AGGTTGTTTGGCTGTTGGTGTATGTGGGTGATTCTCAGCTGTGAGGTTGTTTGGCTGTTGGTGTATGTGGGTGATTCTCAGCTGTGAGGTTGTTTTGACTGAGCTTGACTACTCAACTAATAACTTCTATGTTTAATCCATGTTCAAACATTTATCACATTTGTGTCCTGAAATACAGATGGATTTTTTTAATTAATTAATTTGAATTTAATTTCAGAAACAAATTTAAAAATTAAAAAGACAGAACATTTCCCTTAATTGAAGAATCTGCCACAAAATTCACACTGATGTTAAACTCATTAAATCCTTTAAGAAAGTTACAAATCAATTATTGATTTCAAGACTGAGGTTTGACTTCATTAACTGAATTCACACTGAATTCAAATCAGAAAAACAGTTTAAATCTTTGCCTAATTCATATAAACTCTGTTTGTCTGAGGTTTATGTTTCTGGTCTTATGTCTAATATACCAATAAGGACACACATTTAACATTTTCTTACACTTTTCCCATCCAGCCGCCTCACAGACGTGCTCTGACTTCAATCAATCATGCTGGAAAACAATTAAACCTTCAAATACAGGAAGAGAAGATCAGGTGGAAACACTTGAGATGTTCTGTGGATGAATAATTACTTCATTAACTCGTCCCTGCGGCAAACACCTGGAAAACCTTCAGAAGGACGTTTTTAATGACAAGACACAATCAGGACAAATGTGGGTCACTAAAAGACTAGTTAAGACAATTTACCAGTTCTCTGAGGGAAATTTTCGAGAGGTTAACTTTAAGATCATCCCAGCTAATTTAGAAGCTTGACTAGCATTATTTTCTGTGTGAAACTTTCCAAAATTAGTTGTGAAAGTGACGTATTTGTCAGGCATAGTAACCCATAGTTGCATTTAACCTATCACTGGTGACAAATTAACACACACACACACACGCCTGGAGCAATGCTTTTAGAAATTTACTATAAATGAAGGGGTCAAATCAATGAATCGGACAGAGCCAAACACACAGGTCACAGAGTCACAGACAGCCCGTCACACACCCATCAAAACACCACATGCCTGTTTCTGGGAGGACCGTTGGGCACACGTGGGAGAGCCCATTCAGGCCTGCAATATATTTTAGTACAGAGATCTGAAATCACCTGCACTGAAGAACAGAAGGTCCTTCCTGACTGTCCCAATGTCCCCTGAACACATCGTTACGATCACAACATTATCCAACGTAATGAAACATCATGACACAAAATGTAGGGCAAGACCATTTTACTGATCAAGACTGTGTATTAAGAAAATTATTTACCTCAATTTTAATTCTGTTCAGACTTTATTATTTGCATAATAATTAAGAATAATTTTAAACCACAGCTTTACTAACTTAAACAGGCTGATGAAAATCATGAACCGTTTAAATCAATAAAGATCAGGAAGTGGGGTTAGGGATCTATTCACAGTCCACAATAATAGCCAAACATCCTAAAATGATTCCTAATCAAAACTCAGAACACATTCATCATTTGTGACTTATTTAGAGCTGTAAATATGGAAATGAAAGAGACCAGTACAAGTGGACCATTGATTGCAGCCTGTGGCTCTACAGCCTGAGGGCAAATACGACAGCAGGTCTGGACGACGATTTCCTCGTGAAAACAGGTCAATGGAAGAGATTAAAAAACATATTATATAACAGATAACCACATAACATGACAGTTTTGAATTGTGGAACATTTATTACAAAACTATGCTGCAATTATTTCCACTGTTGACAATCAACTCTGATATTTGAGACATGATGCATAAAATGTTAATGATACACATTTAAAAATAATTATTGTGTTTCCACATTTGTTGAGCAGCATAATAATGTTTTAAATGTTACTTTATAATCAATAAAAGTAATATAAATAAACCCATGAGAACAGGAGTGTGATAATCTGACATATCACCTGAATAAACAAATCTCATGAACCCTATCAGGAACCGAGAGCTCTGGATTACCCCAAAGTCAAAAGACCAACAAAAACAGTAATAAAATGATCAAATATAATATAATAAAAAAATAAAAATCTATTCCGAATGAAAAGGTTTCATGTAAACACCTCAATCGGAATAAAAATGCCCAAACCAACTGAAATCAGTTTAATCACTTACTCAAGTGTATACTAAACATTTCTCTCAAGTTTCTGTCAAAACATGACAATAGATGAGCAGTTTTCTGAAAGACTTTTATAATTAAGAGCAACACTATATGACAAGAAATACCAGATGTCCATTCTGACAGGATTTCAAATGTAGCGGGCAGGACACAGACTTATGGGCACGTCACAAGTTATTCTGACTGAAAGGCAAATGTAATCAGATTACATTAGATCTGTAAACAGTCAATTTTTACATGGAATATTTCAAACAGAATGACATAAAAGTGTGCATGTAAACGTGCCTATTTACTCACCCTTGTGTCATGTCAAAACCTATGACTCAAAATATCACCTTTTGTGTTTCACAGTTTGGAATGACATGAGAGTGAGAAAATGATGGAAGAATTTTCAGTTTAAAGCTGCAGGGAAAATCAAAACCTGTGGACTGTGTTTTCTTCACAGCTATACTGAAAATCAGGCAGGACAGTGTCAGATAACCTGCCAAACGGTCCAGTCAGTTCAGAATCATTTCTGAGTGAGTGGAAATGCTGTCTAAAAGTGTGTTCAGAATCATTTCTGAGTGAGTGGAAATGCTGTCTAAAAGTGTGTTCAGACTCATTTGGATTGTGTTTTGAGCCAGTATGAGGTCATTCAATGTGTATGGCCTTTATGGACACATGTCAGGCTGCGATGGGGCGCATTTACTGCACCTCTGTGTTTATTTACGATCAGATGAGCTGCACAGCAGAGGTACTAAACATTTTACAGCTCTTTTGTGGTGTTTGTGCGGTAATGCTGAGACCTTTTACTGGCAGCCAAATTCAAGCTATAAAGTACCTCAGCTGGGCCCATCAGACTGTGTGTATATGAAGAAGATTATAGAACAATACACACAAATATGTGAGATAAAAAGAGGTAAACAGACAATCAATTTGCATAAACACTAAAATAACTAAAAACCTAACTGAGGTTTCTGAGAGAAAATCTAGATGAATCTCATCACTTTTCTCATCACTCTCTCCCTTTTCAACGCATCAAAACCATTAAGATATTTGCATTGCACATTATGTACATTAAGAATTTTTTTATAATTTATTTCAACTTATTTATTTGATTGTAATTTATATGAAGTTTTATTTTGATTTTGGGTGCAACGTAAGCCAGAGCAATTTTTTGGAGAATCAACCATTTTGTCAGTACAAGGATTTATGGCATCTGGTCAAAAGCTGCAACAAAAAAGGAAAAGGTGTTTGCTGAAGTAAAATCTTAAATCTGTTAATCAGGCTCTGTGTGTGTGTGTTTGTGAGTGTGTGTATGTTGTTGGTGTTTGTGTCTGCGGGCGTGTGTTTGTGTGTGTGTGTGTTTGTGAGTGTGTGTTTGTTGTTGGTGTTTGTGTCTGCGGGCGTGTGTTTTGGTGTTTTGGGCAGGGGGGGGTTGTGTGTGTAAGTGTGTATGTTGGTGTGTGTGGACGCGGGGTTGTGAGTGTTGTTGGTGTGTGAACTCTGTGGGCAGAGAAGTGATGACACACATGTAGTCAGGTGAATCATGGGGTCTGTGCTAATGGTCGCTCTCATTTAGTTAATGGGCCACAGCACTTCCTGTGATATGAGGAGACCAGGGCCCATAATGACCAGAAACACACACACACACAAACTCAGATGATCTAAATCAGACATCATGACATCGTTCTGTATGTTCTGCTCAGTGGCTCTGTTCACTTCTGAGCATAAGATCAGTTTGTGATGGTGCTGTAGATTTATCAGTGTGTCTGTTTTATCTGTGAGTGTGAACTAAAGTAAAACAAACCCTGTATGCCCAGAAAACCAGCTGTGACATTTCAGAGATTCTTCACAATGACTGGAAAGATAAAACATATGGATGTGGAGAGCAAACTGAGACTCCATCTGATGATCAGATGCTTGAGGTGATCAGACCATCTGTCTGAAGTGGACACAAGCATTCACACTCAGTGTGTGTCTGCAAATCCCAAAGGAACGTCCCAAATTAAGTGTCTAATTCGATTTTAGGGGTTACACAAACATGCCGAATGAAATCAAATTGTGATATTAAACACACACACTGGGAGACTGCGGCTTCTGACACACATGAACAAAACTGAAATAATCTCACAGACCCTAAAATGGCTTATCTACTTATTAATTTAATAACTAAAAACGACAACAAACAAACAAACATAAATGCAATGTTGTTTGTCGGCGACACAGTTGTTGCCATAGACGCAGTGATTGGGACAATAATTCCACTGGCATGGAAACACAAACAGACTGTGAAGAGAGAACAGACTCCGGTGAACACAAGCACACTACATACTGCATACTTCCTACTACTGTATTAGATTAACAGGACACAAGAGACAACAGTAACACAACTGAGCCCATTGCATTGTGGGATACAGTTTCATAGCTGTGACTGTAAAGTACCTAAACATGAATTGTACTTAGATTATGAAGAAATATGACATTTAGCAGGTCCTGATCTCCTCACATGATGTTTGTATTTGTGTAGCAGAGGCATCAACAGGTCAGAGCACTTCAGATTCACAGATGACATTCTGTTTACCACACACACAGATACAAACTGTAATAGACACAGACACACACACTCATACATTTACATTTACATTTAGGCATTTGGCAGACGCTTTTATCCAAAGCGACTTACATTGCATTATACTACACATTGATCACTATACATTGAGTATGTGTGCAATCCCTGGGATCAAACCCATGACCTTGGCGTTGTTAACGCCATGCTCTAACCACTGAGCTACAGGAAAGCTGGTAGCTCACACACAGATACAAACTGTCATAGACACACACACACACTCATACAGACACACACAGATACAAACTGTCATAGACACAGACACACACACAGATACAAACTGTCATAGACACACACACACACACACACACACAAACACACTCATACAGATACACACAGATACAAACTGTCATAGACACACACACACACACACTCATACAGACACACACAGATACAAACTGTCATAGACACACACACACACAGATACAAACTGTCATAGACACACAAACACACTCATACAGATACACACAGATACAAACTGTCATAGACACACACACACACACACACACTCATACAGACACAAACTGTCATAGACACACACACACACACACTCATACAGACACACAGAGATACAAACTGTCATACACACAGACAGACAGACAGACAGACAGACACATTTACACAGATACAAACACAGACTGACACACACGTGATTGACAATTATAGTATTCAGTCAAATCACAACTTCCTGTATTCATCAGTCAGTCGGGTGAATCACCTGTATGTGTCCTGTACAGGTAGATGTGTATTTGCAATACGAATGACAAAACGGTAATGGTGAAAATATGGAAAACTGCGCAACAAAGAACAACAGTGACACCTGCTGGTAGTGATACAGTGATACAGGAGTGATACAGTGTAATTACGTCTTAATTTTCAGCTCTGTTCCGCACACTCCCTGTTAAACCTCATACATTCATCTTTGCTCAAAGGTTTCTCAGTATTCTCAGAAAGTTTAAATTATTATTGGCTATTATTATTGGCTGTTGTTGTGACGTAGATCTGGACTGATTCACTCAGTTTGACATGTATAGATTTATAACCCACCACTGAGAAACAAGGTCAAACCAAACATCTCACTGGAGGTTGTGTAGATCCACTGACCTCTGTAGCAACCAGCCATGTAACAGTTAAAGTCCACTGTAATAATTCAAAACAACTCACTCTTGTACTTACAATATACACTCCTGACCTGATATACACTCATAAATCCATCCAGAAACCAGCAGATAAGCTTTAAAAATTTTTTTTGACAATTGTTACTCAATTGTAATTCTAATAACCAGCATAAATGTCATCATTTAACATTACTTTTAAAATAAAAAACAATTCAATCAATAACTAGAGCACAGTCTGTCTCATGTTTGTTAAAACTAGTGGCTTGGTTGAGACGAACCAGCATTACTACCCTCTAAACATAACATGCTGGTGAGCAGATAGTAAGGGTAAAACAAACCTATTCTTCTGCAGATATTGTCAGATATGAAGGAGATTCCAGGTTTGGGTGGAGAACTAGAAGATCAGATCGTTTCAGATTCCAAAAGAATGTTGTGCTCCTGCCATCACAGCCAAAGTCTTGGAGATTGAGAAGGTACATGAAACACATTTTATAAGTTGCTTGCTCCGTTTCTAATTCTTGAAGATGTACTGAATATTTCTGGGGACAACTAAACCAAACCACATCACATTGTCTACAAGAGTTCTGATTTGAAAACAGCTGGAAATGATTTTGCGGAGACTTCATTTATCACTCCAATTGTCCTCAACAAAATACATCCAGCTCGACCCATTAAACCCCCAGTAATAAAATGCCTCCTAATATTCACTAACGTGTCCCAGTCCTCCACAAATAACCCGGTTTCATGATCGCTACAGACCTCTGCTTGTTTTAGTGTGTTTCATATGGTACCATAGTGTGTTTTACTTGTAATGTCTTACAGACCATTGCCTTCCAACTATACACACACTTATAACATGTGTGTTTGTGTGTCCTTAATTATATTAACTGCTGATTTCACTGGTGCGTTCAAAGATCCCGTAATGTAACAGTAATCATTGTAATTTAAGTTTAATATTATTGCTGGAAAGTACATAAATCAGCCCATTTATATTTTGGTTATCTTGGAAGAAGCATGACAACATTGGGTGGTGAGCACTGACAAAAACAAATCTGCCCAGACTGCTCTACACAATGCCCTAACAAGCCGAAAGATACTCTATAAAACACACGGCTACCGCCTGTGTATCACCCATAACACAAGAACGCCATATACTTTAAAAGATCTTAAAATTAAAGTCTTAATTAGTACAGAAAACAAAAGATCTGCAGGAAAAACTGCAGAAATATCAGTGTCACATGTTGTCACTTAAGTCTATAAACACGTACAGTTGTGTAGCTTGAAGCTTCCAGCCAATGTGTTCTGCAAACTCTGCAAAAGTGATTTTCGGCCAATGTTGGTGTGATATTTTTACAAGGGCATGTTCTGTCTGCTGATGCTCTTGAGAACAAGGAGAGTTGTTTGAATGTGGGGCCAGAAGACTGAAGCTGAGGATTTGGATGTGGAAGGTGGAACAAACATCCTTTAATTGAGGATTGAGTGGCTGGCGGTGTGAACCTGCTCATTAGGTGATCATGGGATGATTGTGGGAATCTCCGGGTTTACAATGTTGAAACAAGTGTTTGTATGTTTTTGAAGACTTTATGTTTGTATGTTGTCAGCATAGCTTTTAAAAGCTGATTTGGTGCTAGCTGGTTTAAATAGCCAGTGAAGAACAAATGTTTCCAGAACAGAATGTCTTTAGTTTACTCTGGAAATATGTAGAATAATTCCAGACCTTAGAATCCTCATGCTAAAGGATTATCAAGACTTATCTCGTTCTCTCTCTCTTAAGCAGTTTTGTTTTTTTTGGCTCACCTTTTGACAGACCCCAGACTCCAGTCTCTCTGCTCTGTCTTTAAACTGGACATGACTGTGCAGACACTATGGATAAGAGTAAACAGACCTCGTCCCCTGTTGAACCCACTATCATAATCTGTTTGGCTCAAGAGCTGCTCTGTCCAGATAAAACTGAGACACTGTTAAAGGAAACATGTTATTATGAAGACTGGACATAAACTTTAAAAGCAGAATGAATGTGCACTTCCTGTCCAGTGTCTCAGAGCGCCCCTGCGGTTGCTTTACCTGTGACCTCTGAATCGTAGATCTGGTACTATGAAAACAGGTTCATGTCGCCTAACTTCCTGTCAAGTTACTTCGCATATCTTCACAGCATAGTTCTATTGGTTAAAAATAAACATGCATTTATTCTCTTGTTCTATTTGTTCCACATTGTTTTGTGTTTTTTTTATTTTGGGAACATCAAAGTATTTTCTGTGGTAATACTGTGGATAGAGTTATATCATAGCTCATCATAGCTGAAACTTCCGGTAAAACCTTAAACCTCTTGGCTTATGTATATGAATGCAAGCGTATCCCTCTACAGCATTCAGATCAAATGAAGGCCATCACACCTCCACTGTTTCTTCCAGGTAACCAAAGATCTATGACATCACACATGGGGCATTTGCAACCATAATGAATCTCCTAAACATCATTTTGCTGTCTTTAAATCTGAGGGTGAGTTTGTTTACATTTAAAATAACTTCAGTAATTAGTTTAACACTTTGTCTGCTTTTCAGTCTCCAAACATGCACTAGAAAACCCACTGACAAACATCTGCTATAGCTCACTCCCAATCAGTCACATGATTGTAGGGCAGTCATGTGACCTTCACTGGAGGTCAAAGTGTTGTTTACTTCCCAATGAAACTCATCAAGAATGCACAGATTTATTTGCTTGAGGTACCTCACTGTGTCCTAAGATGGACTCTGATAAGTCCAACATCAAGTGGTTCTCTCTGTTTTTCCAGTTGTACAAACAGGACTGTGAGGCTTTGGGACTCGTGGTGTAAAGGTCCAACCCTTGAACAGCTGCTTCTGAAGGCACTGAAGAAGAACCTGGTTGATATCAGAAAACAATGTCTGGAGAACCTCTGTTGGTTCATCTGTGAGGCCATTGCATCACTGACACAACCAATCAGACAAACTTTATCCTACCATGAGAAACATCCTCAAACACCTGCAACTCATATAGACACTCAATTCTTTTTTCTTTACACAGTTGTCATGTTCATTAGTACAACAGTGTTTTAAGCCAAATGTTAAGTGTGTAATGTTAAAATTCCGTATGTTGAATTTCCAGATTTTTACACCAGACTGCTTTACTGTCACATTAACATTCTTAAACTGTTACTTGATTTTGGCACAATGTTGCAACGCTTATATTAATTAACACTCATATTGATTAAAATAATTCTACTGATATATGATTCATATCAAACCTGTTCAATAAAGCTTGTAGTCAGTTGTAGTACAAAAGAAAGATATGCATGATTGGACTTTGACTGTGGCATGTTATGTATTTATTTTAAAAACCCTGTTTGACAAACATGGATCTCTGTAGTAATGATTCAAAAACATTCTTAAAAAATCTTTTGAGATGCAGGGATATAAAAATATTAACTTTTAACTCAAAATTGTACAATATATACATTTATATTTGCAATGTTAAATTATTCTCTCTGTTAGTCTCTAAAGGCGGCTTCATAAATATCTTTGAAAAAACATAAATCACTTCTGCAGTTAAGCATGTTCGGAACAGTGTCGGCCCACAACGTCACTGCTTGACAAGAACTTAAAGAGCATTGTAGTGAAACAGCCTGGAAAGTGACCCTCTGTGCCATGTATTTTAATTTAAAGCAACAGCTCAAAGCCTGTTTCATCCTGGCTTTTGTTTAAACACATCCTTACTCTGGAGACTCTAGGAAATGATGCAGTTTTTGCCCTTTCGTCCTCTCTTCTGTTTAGAAGTCTTTTGCGTGCCAAAGGGAAGTTCACCAGTGTAGGGCTGATAGCGAGGTTGTTTTGGTTGTGGAATAGGTTGACCCAAGAAAAAGCCTTCCTCCTCTGATTCAGATGATGAAGAGGAGCAAGTAGAGCACCAGTCGTTGTCTTCCCCATGAAGATGAAGAAATCTCTCTGCAGCCGGGTTGTGTAAACCATAGTTAGAGTCAACGTTTGCATACGAGTTCTTTCCATACTGAGCATCAGGACCCGGGCCGTGCTTCTCATAGTCCTCGTTGAAGCACATACGAGCCTTTTCTTTGTGCACCATGTGAAGTGTGTTGTCTGAGCGAGACTTGCGACTTCTTCGCCTGTGGTGTTGGCAATGACGATGCTGGTCTAGCTCACCAAAGCGGTACGTTCGTCTACGAATGCGTTCGCTCATGGGAGGCTGACGCACCTTAAAGTCGCCATACCGTCCATTATCAACAACATCATCTGAGAACTTCACCTGCTGAGGTTTGGATTGGGACTTGCTCCTTCTTAAAACAGGTAAGTGGGGAGCTTTGGGCCTCTCCTCTGGAAGAAGAACCAGCTGCTCTTCTTCCCCCTCCTCAACAACCTCCACATGCTCCAGCTGGGAAGTGAGGCTCTTTAGGGAGTTGGTGCTCCTGTGCAGCATTGAGGAGTTAAGCGTCCCCATGTTGCTACAGTTCTCATTCTCAAGCCCAGAGAACTTCTGAAATAAGTAGAGTGATGGTTTCTCTTTGATATCCCTATCCACTGAAGCACCTGCAATGACCAAGTTTTCTGGTTACACCATGAAAACACAAGCCTACATTCAAAAGGCATTCTATTAGTGGAAATGTACTGTTGCAGAAATGACACATTCTTTTAGCTCTGTATGACTGTGTATCTGTTTTACATTTTAATCACTTTTTAGGCAGTGAATTGTTTGATTTTCTTAATCTCACCTGTAATATTGGAGAGTGCTAAGGAATCCATGGAGTCTCTGACGTTTAGCTCTGCTTGTTTAAGTTCATCTGTGATGCACTCTAATGAATTATTACACCACACTTTATCTTCATGCTTTAAGCTGGCTCCAGGCCCCAGATTCAGCTCCTGGAGTTTTCTGCTGCTAGCAGGTCCAGGGTGGCTTCCATACGCAGAATCTCCCAGTCCATCCTGAGACTGGGCCCAGTACATGTCTGCTTTGTTCTTTATATTGGCCAGACTCTCATTTCTACCATTGCCTGGCAACCTTCGCTGAGTCTTGTGTTTGACCTCTGAGTTGCTCATCCAGGGATCAGCTGGTCTGGCAACTTCTAGCTGCTGGAATATTGCATGTTCTCCTAGCTTGAGAAGCAGCTGGGTCATGTAGTCCTCATGCTCTACCCACTCCTCATGGTCCTCAGGTGCTTCCTGCTCCTTTCTGTTCTTTAAAGAGTGATTGTCTGCAAAGCTTAGCTGCAACAGTTTGTTGGACAAGGTGTCATCCACATTCCCGGACAGTCCAGGGAACTTGTAGTTGCTGGCAGGTGAGAAGAGAAGCGACTGTCGACACTGGTCTGCTGAGCGGCTGCTTTTCCCCATCTTTATACTGCGGTGTGATTCCCGGGATCTTGTGGACTGGAAGGCTGAATCGGAAGAGTCTGAGGCATGGACATCCTCCCCCAGGCTGCAGGCTTTAGAACAGTAGATTCTGCCCTGTCTAGGTAGAAAGGGACAACCAAGCAAGGAGCTCTTGCACTGGGCACAGCTAAAGCAAACGTCTGTGGCATGCCAGTGGAGGCCATCGTACATCATCTGGGCATGGTCCACCCCTGGAGAAAATAAACAGGAGTTAAAGTCAGACACAAGCAACAGCAGAATGTGGTTAAATGAGACATTTGGGCTCACCGATGTGTTCGCCGCAGGCCTCACAGTATTCTGCATACAGAGACTCAAAGCAGCCACAGCAGTAGGGCCGACCATCTTTCATGATGTACCTCTGGCCACCCAAGATGGTCTCACATTCAAAGCAGGAAAAGTGCTTCATATGCCAGTGACGACCTTCTGCCTCTGTGCATTCATCTGCAAAAATAATCTGAGAGAACAA
>JAZGTI010018250.1:0-11226 GCA_036877585.1 Botia kubotai
ATGCTCTAACCACTGAGCTACAGGAAATACTAACCAAAGGAAGTCATCTTAGTAGACAGGAAGAAACATACAGTAACCACTGGTTACTACTGGTTACTCTTACTGTCTTTGTTCATGGTTTTCTGCCTGCATGACACTGGACATGAAGAGGACATCCAACATTATTCCTCATTAGTGCTGTTTAACATGTTAGCATGAAAGCTACATCCAACAGGTCATGAGACAGCCTGCTCTAATTTAACCTGCTCTCCAGAGTTGTGAGGAAGTCTTACATCAATAACAACTCATACAAAATTAACATATTTGCCCTTGGAGTAGCACGCTTTGAAAAACAGTGTAATTATGATTAAAAAGTCTATGAAATTATACATAAATAAAGATGTTACGTTTTTGTTCACAGTTTCTATATTTTAAACAGCTAAAAACGAAATAAATCTCACATAAATGAGAAACAATCATGTATATCTTTTTGGACTGCTTAGGTTGTTGTGGTAACCTACTAACCTGGGTTAACCCCACCCACTGTGAGATCTAATTCGCTCAAAATTCTGCTTCTCATTACTAATTAATCATTAAATGTCCTCTGATTGGCTGTGGCTGTGCCACATTGTGTAGCAGCTTCACACTGAGTGTGGACAGTCAAATTTCCTTGTATATCTGAACCATATAATTTGATTTATATTCAGGCAGTTTGACCTGATTTCTCCCTCTGTCTTGGACTAATTGTTTTCTAAGTTCTGTATCTCAGGCGCCTCTTCACAGCTGTGTGAAGGTCACAGAGATCAGAAATGGGTCTTCCCTCTGGGACTAAAATTCTCCTTCCGGCCTCCATGCTCTAACAGGATCAGCACCACTCCTCTTCCGGCCTCCCTTCAGCCTGGTCCGATAAAGCCCGGATCCCTGGATAGTGGGCAGCACTGCTATCTCCAAAGCACAGAGCTGCCCAAGGGCTCACAGGCATGGAAGACCCTTTCACCAGCACAGAAGGATTTAGACACACCCACATACACACATGCAGTACACACACACACACACCTATTACAGCTCATCCCTGACCATGAGACACAAAAGCACACACACACTAGCTCATACACACTCACACATACACATTTGAACAGCTGTCTTTAGGAGGACATTCATTGACACAATACAATCTCTAGATCCTTACCCGAACCTTAACCATCCCAAGTACACACAAACACACACACACTTTCAATTTCCACCAATAAAACACATCATAACTCTAAGAACTACTCTACCCACAATGGCCAAGAGAAACATTAGCATGCTAATTATTCTAAACCCATGCTCAGATTATAACTGCGAGTACTTTATTCTCCTCTAAACTGCCTTGATTTGACTCTTAATCTAATCACTGTTCCTCCACAATGCATCATTTTACCAAAATATGCACATAACTGATTATCCGTCTTAAATAATGACAAGCTCTGGCTCAATACATAACTGGTGTACAGGTTTGCTTGCTCACAATCTTTGATGTCCATTAAAGATACAATTTAAATTTGATATTAAAGCAATAAGCCACAAGAAGCCGTAGTTTGTAGTGAATTTACAACAGCTAAGGGGCCTTCAAAATTTACTATAAATCACAGTTTTGTTGGACTTATTGCTTTTATGAAAAGATTATTTCATATTCCTGGCAAGGTTTCATAAAATAAACACACAGCTAACTGCCATCAAAATAGTTATTTAGAAACAGTAACAAACAAACACAGTGGCGCGATAATACTAAAGAAATTAGGTCAAGTTTGTAAAGTGATTTACAACGACTTTGAATGCAGCTCAGCCAATCAGAATCAAGAATCAGAACACGTTATTATTCCATTTCAGAATTCCATTTAAACCAGAAATGAACTCTGTTGTACTTTTAATAAAAACTGTTCTCTTTTTTTTGTTGAACTGTTGAAGAATCTCCTCTTTGGTACATGATTATAAGTGAACATAAATGTGTTTTGTAAAGGGTGTAAAAATGTTACTATGTAGTTTCATTTATGCCAATATTGTTAATATGGACATAATGATCAGACGGAACGCCAGCCTCAAACACAATTATCTGTGTATTCTCAACATGAGGTCAACAGAGACGAGTAAATTACACTGTGGGGGATTTGATTGGTTTTCATTTATTCTTGCCATAACATTTTCCCTTGAAGTGGTTAGATTGATTTTTAAATGTCAGGCCTATTTAATATCTTCTCTCATAATTTGCAGGTGCTTAATATAGATTTCTGTATTTTTTTAATTATCTTAACGTAAAACACAGATGGAAGGTTCTTCAGATTTTTTCATCCATTTTCATTAAAGTTAATGAGTTACAAAAATAATCAAATATACATTTAAATACAATGTCGTCATTCACTCGTCCTCGAGTTGTTTTATATTAATATGCTGCACAAGAAATGAATAATTTCAATAACTTCAAAATAATTAAAGTAATAAATGTAATTAAAGCAATAATTCATTAATTGAGATTAAATGTTAATAAATAAACGAAGAAAATAATTTGTAATGTACAACTTATCGTTTTATTGTTTTGTGCTTTAAATGCCTTTTAAAGAAAAATCTAAATTCTTGCTGACGTCCGCATGGAAAGTGGGTGTGGCCAAGATGAGAATGACTAGTGGAGATATGTTTTTCTCTTATAATGTTAAAAGCGTTTATGTATGTCTCTAAATCGGCAAAGAAAAGGTTTCTAGAAGTAATATCAGAGTTATGCTCTTACTGTTATTGTTTGGGCTCACCTGTATCTTAAAGCAGTTATTGGTGTAAGAGATACAAGGACCCTGATGTCACATTGTAATGCTATAGTATGAAGAGCAGAGGGACAGAGTTCAGTACACTAACAAGGCAATATTGTGCCTTCCCACTTCATGCACCTTCAAATCCCTCCTTAACTGCCCAACTGTGTGCTTTGATCTCTTGCAAAAATCTGCTGTTCTCTGTTTTCCACAAACATACTGTAGTGTGTTTTAGAAACACCCTACAGACAACAGCACAGCAGGAAAGCAATTGTAGGCAAGTGGCTGACAGACTGAGATTCAACTGAGAGAAAAACAAACAGTCACTAAATCAATTTCTTTAAAAAAAGCTGAAGAAAACATGTTAAAATGATGCTTCCACCTGCTTCACGCAGTGTTTCTGTTTCCTCAGCAAAAGAAATTCCACTTTAGTCTGAGTCGTAAAGTTGCAATTTTAAAGGCTGGGTACTAAGAAATAATATAAACGCTACATTTTCTCGTTTTTGCATTGTCTGTGCTGGGTGCACACACAACAACACACAACAACACACAGTGTGGCAAGGGTCATCCGATTCCTATCTGATTCTTATAAGCTGTATCTTTTAATAAATGACTAAAAGAATCACACGTTCTTTGTATGACTCAGTTTAAAAGATGGATTCACATCAGACTCACTAACTGAACCACAAGTCATTACTTTCAGTCACGTCCAACACATTAAATCTTTATTGTTTAAATCTACATTATTTTCTGATTTATTCATTGAGAACCAATTACAGGACGGTGGGCAGCTTTGAAACCTGTGTGTGTGTTTTTGCTCCACATATTTATCCCAGTCAAGCCACCTACCACCTGGTTGGCAATTTAATGCGGAATCTGATGCAAAAATGGCGAGGAAACGTCATTCCTTCACCTTCCAGTCATTTAAAGAACTATTAGTTCTAAACTTCCCTTTTCTGCAGCTTCTCCTCTCCCAGCGCCCTTCACAAAAGCTTACTGTGGGAAAAGTACTTTTCTGCCTCAGCGAGATGCTAAGTCCACCGGAAAAGGTATTACAGCCACAGCCAGCCGGCCATGAATCCACTAATCCTGTGGATCATTAACCCACAGTCCCATGATGCACTGAGCAAACCAGTTTAACAGCATCGTATCAGTTTAATCGGGGTTAAAGAGAACACACCTCAGGCAGGGCTACCTCATGAAGGTACATTCAACTGTTGTTTTAAACACTAAACTCAAGAATTGCAATTGACTGCAATCCGTAACTTTTGTTTGGTTAAAAAGAAACAACAATCAGTTATTGTGCAAGTACATGACAGTTCATTGTTCAACACGATCTTCTTACCCTGATTCGCAATTATACATTTATAATAATCATTTGGAATTTCAGCTCTCTGGTCTGACTTCGCAATAACTGTCCTCTTGTAAACAGAAAAAGAAAATCTGGCTATTATATCGCATGTCTGCGTACTGTAGATGGTGCAGCCTTTGTAGCTTGTTCTTGAAGCAGTTGTTTAGAATTTAAATTGTCAACCATGTTAATAAAATAACTCCACAAGTAACCTGCAATTTCATCTTTCAAACAGAGATGGCGGTAGAGAGGCACAAGTTACGGATTGCTGCTTTAACTTCAGGACCATGGACAGCAGCCGGTTTGGGGCTAATTCAGCAGGGTGAGAGATGTATACTCACCTGAGCGGTTGTTGGGGGAGGTCCTGACAGGGGAAACTGACGGTGTACGTGAGGATGAGTACGGTCTCTGTCTGTCTCTCTCTATTGTTGAGGCCGAGCCAACAAAGTGATACTGTGAGTAGCCGTCCTGGAAGTAAATAAAAAGAAACAGACATTTTAACATCGCACAAGTCAGAGAGATGTTTTTGACAAACAGCAAAATAAAGTATTTTTTAGTACAACAAATGCTTTTGCTACATAATCAACTGCCTCAGACTGAATGTTAAAAACAGGTATTTGTTTCCATCAAAACAAACAAACAAACAAACAATAAAAATATTTTATGTTGCGTTATCACTTCGCTTGTTACACAGCAGAATAAATTCAACACAATTGATCTGACGTGGAATAAATTTGGCCTTTGCAAACTGAAGTGATGTCACACTTTACCGATCACTGACAGAACGGATAAAAAATCTAAATGTGATTAAACAGAAAGAGACTTCACAAATACTGCTAATTTAAAATAATGAAATTCTACAAAGCCTCAGCAGATAATGTGGACATGACGGATTGCACCCTCTCCAAAAATCGCTATACAAAGGTCAACATGTCATTCGACATAATTATATTCCTCAGAAAATAATCAGGCCCTTGTGAACCATCAAAACTGAACCCTGTTCAACAAGAGAGAGAAATGAGAGATGCAGAGCAGATATAAACCAAAAAGCAAATCAAGCAGAAAGGCACAAAGCTGACAACTCTTGTTTTTTTTTAATCAGAATCAGTTAATGTCATTTTGAAGCATTGTTCCTTTTTGCATTCCTTTCACAGTTTTCCTTTTACATTTTTCTAGAAACCAGAATCTAATCTACTCAGAAAAGACAGACACGTTTGTTTGAGAATCTGTCTTAAGCACAACAAACACCTTTGATATACAGGGTACTTCCTGTGAACAACACTGGGCTTTCTCGAGATCTATGTACGCTACATTAGCCCACTGTTATTCTGTCAGTTTAGTTTAAGGCCTCCTGCTGTGGAGTCATTACAGAAATCGATGAACGAATGGAGGTACAGAAATCAATGAACAACTGATCTAGAGTCAGTGGCTGTGGAGGATGGCTGTTTGATGTGTGACTGAAGCAACCTGAAAAGCTGATGGAGCAGATAAACTAAAGCCATTGGCCACTGGCCCTGTGACACATCATCCGAACCATAAATCAATGGGTGCGCTGACTGTACTATGAGATCAGAGCTTTTTGATGCACTACATCACTGATAAGTAACATTCAGAAGTTTTCTGTGGTTTTATACACTCTGTAGCTGCCTACAGAGTCGTCATTATTAAATATAATTTAGGACAATGACTGAGTGACCTACATTGGGTGTAAAAGTAGTGATACAGTATTATGAGCTTGTATCATTATTAATCAGTCAGCAGTGAATACTTTCACTGAATAAAAGGTCAAAATAATCATTTGGTTGCTTCATGTAGACACGTACGCTACAATAGAGCTGCGCACCAGCAAAAAAAAACAAAATAATGCAGAGTTAAGCAAAGAGAGAACAATTCCATCATGTAAAAGATCTCCAAACCCATAAGAAAAACAATCAGACGTGAGATCTCTTTAATATCTCAATTATTTCTTATAAACTTCATTCTGAGATTAAATGGAGAGCAAATTGAAACTTTTGGTTTTGTCTCCTGTGATATTTCTTCAGAGAAAAATACCCCAAAATCTCACAAATGTCTCCATGAAAGTTTCTGAAGAGATCTCAACAAAGTCTCAAACTGAGTCTCAAAAAAGTCTCAGTGTCAGTCAATGTTACTGAAGATATACAAAATAAACACTTTTCACCAAATGTACCCAAATCCAGATTATTTTAGATCCAGATTATTTTAATCCAGATTATTTTACAATCTTCATTTTACAGCTCAATACTCTTTAATGCATTTTAACATTAATATTAAAATGAATTAAGCAACCTAAGCAACTTTAGGAGGAAACACCATTGAGATCTCCAAATATCATGAGCTATGAATGAGGAACCTTTTTTCCATCTGGAAAGATCACAGAACAGGTCAATGGAAATTATGAATAGATGATATGCTACAGATATGCATTGATGAATTTACTGACAAGGCGAATAGAACAAGTTTTCTAACAGAGACAACGGACTCTACCCCTGACACCCCATTTGCCCCTCTGTGACATGCCTTTTGTAGCAGAGGTGAGGAAGAGAGACGGAGAGAGACAGTTTCCTTAGACTCTGTGCAGTTCAAAGCTGCCCCACTTTTTCAGCACGACTGAACTCTGCCAGCAGAAACCTCCACAGCTCTACAACTGTTGTGTCTATTACAAATAATGGCATTGGACAGGTATTTGAAAGCTCCAAGGAGCGTGAAGACGAGCCAAAAAACTAGAAAAATGCCACTTGTCGCCTGCCGGCTAAAGGTCTCTTCGGTTGGGAACTTTGTCATTTCCGTTTTACTTGGGCTTCTTTAAAGTGTTTCGTGAACATTTAGGTTCCCAGGAGAGAAAAATGAAGACTTTTACCTTTCTGCTTTTATGTGATGGACGTACAGGTTGGTTATGGAATAAAAGACAGCTGGACGGATGGATACACTCTTTGAAGTCAGGTGTTCTACAAATGGCCCTGTCATTTTAAAACAATAATTTCATGGAAGAATGAGTTTCAATATGATTAAAGACTCTAATTGCATACGTTCATCATGGATCGTAGCTTCATTCTTTCCATATCAGAACTGATGGAATAATAAGAATCCAAATGATGATGGATTTTCAGGGATACACCGAGGCGACTGTGCATTAACAGACTGAGAGACTGACTCTTAAAAGACCAAGCCGACCATTAGAAGATGAGTCACTGATGACAACCTGCCCACCTATGATTCGTCAATAATGCTGCTTAACAGTCACACAGAAAGAAAAAAATCAGGTGTGGAAATTTGCGCTCAAGCAAGCCAATGGCAAGGGCTCATTATTATACCCCCAGAGGCGGAAGCAACTGGGGGCAACGCTCTTGCTGTGTTGGCTCCCTTGGGTCTTTTAGGAAATTGACGATCCTGATACTTCCTGCTAGGGAGAGTTGGGGGAGGGGGTATGACTGTAGAATTGCATCTTGGGAAACTGCCAAGCTGAACCTAACACCTCTCAGCACAACATGAGTGAACCTTCAGGCTGAAGATCAATGGCATAAGAAACTTCTGTGTTCTCCCAGGCTAGAACTTCACTTCATCTTAGTCCAACTAAAGCAAGCCAAACTCTCCCTTTTGGGCTTTTTTATGAACACACACCTAATCAGCAGAGCTGGCATCTCTCCGCACTTCTTCAAAGTCATAATTTGTCAAAACTTTTACTTTAACTTTAAATGAATTTTACAAATGCACTGAAAATATTTGAATGTTACTGGACAGATGCTTTAGAATGACGTTGGGTTTTAAAGAAGTCACTTAACCGACACTTACCCAGCTAACAGGGAACATTCTCAGAACATCGGCTAACGTTCTAAAAGTTCTCTCTAAGGTATTAAAAACATTCTATTAATGTTAGTAGGACTTATTTTACGTTATAGATCATATATATCAAAAACGATTTTCTTAAGTTGTTAGTGGAACATTTTATAAATGTTACAGAATTAAAAAAATGCTTGAATAACATTCTGATGACCAAGAAATAACAGTAATACAACATCTAAAAACTGGACGATCCTAGAAATAAAAATACTTTTAAAATAACATTTTGTTACTTAATGGAAACAATACAGAAACGTTCTTACAATCTAAAAATTGTAGCTGGGTAAAATACAACGCACATACGCAAACATTGGATGATTTGCATTTGTTGTTTGCATATACAGCTTATCAGCAAATGGTCGCAATACAATATTACAATATTATATTAACTAGCGGCATTAAAATGAAAAGATCATGGATATTTTTCTGAGAACGAGGTCGCTTTTTACCCAGAGGTGTCTGGATACCTAATCTTCCTGTTTCATTTCCCCTCTCTTGTCTTCGTTATTCTCTTTTGCCCGTGTGTTATGCCACCCAATACAAGAAGAATCACACCTCAGGTGGCCAGACTCATCCAATTGACACCTTTCATTTCAATGGAGGGAGAGAAAAATGTGTCCACCTGGAACAACTGTCATTACGCACTCATGAGATGGGAGACGGGAGGTTCTGCAAATGTTAATAATAGCAATCTCTTTCCTGCTGCCCTTTGCTTAATACCATCCCCTGTGACATTTCCAGGGCTCAGCTGGGCTGGCTGAAGAAACAGGTTAGTTTGAAGGATGTTTGAAAATCTTTACAAAGCCCCCCCTCTACTCCACCCTCATTTCAGAGGGAGGCTGGTTTTCCAATCCCAGCGGTCTTGCCCACATACAGCTGATTTATGCATTTTCATGTATTTTTTTGGTATTGAATTATAATTTCTCTTGCTTTGTCCACCACTATTTTGTCTACTCTTTTGTCAATATAATGCATTCCTAGCTAACATGGAATGTTCTCAGAACAATGGCTAATATCCTCTAAAGGTTCTCTAAAAGTCATCAAAAACTTTCTTGCAGTAATGTTGGAAGTTTTTTTAAAGTTATATATCATATGTCAAAAACGTTATTCTTAAGTTGTTAGTGGAACATTTAAAAAACATTTTAAAGTTTGAATATTGTTCTTATAACCAGTAACGTTAAACAATGTCTAAAAAAGTGGATATTTTGATTGTTAGAATGATCAAAATAACATATTTAACATTTTTAGTACTTAATGGAAATGTTAGGGAAACATTCTTACGTCTTGTTGGCTGGGTTGCAGAATTGATGTCCCAGCAAAAAACATTCTTTAGAAGGCACATAGTTATGCTGCCTATTTTTCGGAGCTGCTGTGGTATCAGAGGGACGCCTTTGATGTTTAAACGCTGGCTCCACAGGCAGCCCACTAGATTTTGCAACAGAATGCATGTAGGAGTTTGTCGCATAACAAAAACCAATGACAGGACTGTATAAATAAGCAAATGACTTCAGCCTCTCTGATGATGCGTTTTTAGCTCAGGCTGTCCTCCGTGACCTTGACCGTGTCACTTTATCTGTGTCAGCTAAAGCGTGCGAACTGCTGTTCGATTACCTGCCTGGAGGCGGCATGCAAACACAGCACTGCTATTCGGTACAGTTCACATTGCTCATGTGAATGATGTAGTCTCCTGTTCAATAATATTTATAGACGTTCAGTCAGCTAACAAAATGGATATTGGCGTTCCATCTAATTATTCCCTTTCATTACAATGTGTGCGCAGCCTTCATTTTGTCTAACCCTTTAAATATTTAAACAGACAGAACGTAATTAATAGTATATGTGCTTGAAATTGGAGTTTGTAATAACATGGGTTGTGATGGCAGCAGCTCAGCGGGGTAAACGTATAAACATCTATAATTACATATCATTAGAGAAATGTAAAACCCTGCATCAAACGGAGTTCAGAGAGGGGACGCCTTTATTCAGAGGACTGTCGAGGCATTTCCGCACATACACTTCAGAAATCATCTCGCTGGCTCGTGGCCTTTTCAATTTTTAAAGGTCAATGGAGCGTCCGGCGCCATATCCACGAGCTGTAATTCTGTGGCGCCCTTCTTCGAAGTACAGTGGGCGGAGCCTAATATTTCCCAGGGCGGGGTCTGGGAAGTTTTGCCCCACCCAGCATCATATCTGTCAGGGTGAACACTGCTCATCAAAGGAGAACAGTTTGATCTCAGAGCTGGGGGCTCTTCAGTGCGTGTGGGGGGGCAGTTGTGTCACCAAAAACACCATCCTCATACAAACGACACTGGCTTTACAAAACTTCAGATAATAACAAGAAAGTCAGACCACTTTTATGATACTTCTTTTTACACTTATGTAAAGAACGTTTTTAAAGAAAGAAAGTCATATGGGTTCGGAATAGCATAGCACCCGGTAAATGATGAAATAAAAAGGCCATAGTTACTACTTACTAGTTGCCTTTTCAAGCTCTGTTTGAATACAACCCAATCATTTTCATGTAAATGGGTTAATTCCCAATGCCCTTCATTTAATTTTCAAGAGCACATTCTCTATTTATGGGTCCCAAAGGTTAGCTAAAAAAGATTTGTAATTAAAAATTATGACTGTTTTGACCGTCTGCTTTTTATTGCAATTCCACAAATATACCAGAGCACGCACGCTCTTTTTACATCAGTCTATTTGCGAATGCTGCGCGGGACATACAATACGCTACTTCGAATGAACCCAGCGCTAGTCAAGGCCAGAGTTTGCCTAAATAATCTGTGAGAGAGAGACGTGACGGAGCGCTGAATCGAGACACACAATAGTAAGTGCACAAGGGTCAACAAACACTTATTGAATGGAAATATCGCTTCAGCCTGACAGTTACTGTTCAATAGAGTATTCTTTGCTAGTCACCGTGGATGAATGTTCACAGTCGGCTGCGAGGTGTCGTGTTAAATAAACAGTAGCTCGCACATCTTGCCGTGTTGTGTGGGAGTTCAAAAATGCTTCCCACATTTTCTATCAAAGATCAAACAGATACTAGGACAGGAGTGTGAGATCAGTTAGCATGCTAATTAGAGTCTTCGGGTTGGGCGGCACACAGCTGCTGTGAATGGAAACAAATCTCCTACCTTTTTATAAAGACTCCGGAGGTCCCTGTACTGCCACATGCTACTGAGAACCTGAGATGCTGCCTTCACCACTTTAGGTGAGTGTCTGTGAGAGAGAGAGAGAGAGAGAGAGAGAGAG
>JAZGTI010018251.1:0-11747 GCA_036877585.1 Botia kubotai
GTGCTTATTTTAGTAATGATGGTATTTTGCTGAAAATGGTTGTGTATTAGCTCACTGTGTTTCGAGGATTAGGTGTGTCTTTCACACAGCACACACACACAACATATGAAACACACACACACTCATTTTAGAGTGATCTTGCTGTGGTGTGGGCTTAAATCCGTTTGTTTTGCATAAACACTCACTCTAACAAACAGACAAACAGTGATGTAATTTACTGTACATTCTCTTTCCTGAGTATGTGGTTCTCCTGTTGCTCAGTGGTTAGAGCATGGCATTAACAACGGCAAGGTCATGGGTTCGATTCCAGGGGTTACACATACTCAGAAACGATGTATAGTGTCTGCCAAATGCGTAAATGTATATTCTCTGCATGGATTTGCCCTCTCTTAAAATGACTCACTTCTGTGATTCTTCTGTGATTTGTGTGCCTGTGTGTACGTGTGGGTTGCCGTGATCAGACATTAGGACATGTATGTGCGAGCGTTCCCATAACGAATCGAAAATGTGTCACCTGTGACTTTGTACATCTTCATCGTGGGTCATTTCCAAGTGTGCATATGTGGGTGCACGTGTGCACTTAAAAAATGAAACGTTTGAGCTAATGTATTAGTTATGCAAGCTTTGTTCATGGCCCTCCTCTGTGGATTGGTGTTATTGTAAGCCTGCCAGTTCTGGCTTCAGTAATTACCGCAAACAGTAGTGGTGGCCCGTGCGTGTAGCCCTGCGGATCTCCGTCAAAGAAATACTCTCTCTGGGACTCTTGCAACGTTTCCATAACTCATCAGCCAAACCTGGAGCTGTCACAGCAGATAAGCCCCTTCAGACCTCCTCGTTTATGCTCCAGTGGAGCGAGCGCAGCAGGGAATTGTGGGATAGTGGAAGACTCGGCCAGACAGTGTTTGCTGTAAAACCAATGTCAGCTTTTGCCAGAAGAGAGGATAAAAGGAGTGCAAGATGGTGTCCAGCTGGCTTTGTTGTACCGGTCAACAGTGGTGTGATAAGGAAAACTTTGGATTTTTGGGTAATGACATGCATAGGTCACACGCTCACATTCTGTTCAGGCCAAAAAGGCAAAATGTTTACAAACACATCACTTATCTAATCAGACTGTTAACACAACACACAATATTGTATATTATCAATAACGTTTTATCTTAATTGTATAAAGTGTTACAGTAACATTTAACCTATAAGATTTAAAAAAGCTTTTAATGACGCTTGTCAAGAGATGACATGAGCTGAAAAAGGTGACGTAAATGTGCACCAAAAGATAAGTTATTATTACACTGGTCTCTTCGTAACTAAAAACATGTTATGTTTACGTTTTGTGGAAACTGTCTATTTGAACATTGATCATGGTTCAACGCTCGGCACAGAGACAGTAATGTACGTGCATTATTGTAAATGTAAGTTTAGTTTGTGTCTTTAAATTAAATGTGTAAACTGTAAGAGGCGTATGTATTAAAAATATCCTCTCATATACACTACTGACACTGATAAAACTGATCTGCCTAAAACGTGAAAAATCACTTTTAAAAATGGCAAGTATTACAAGAACACCCACACAAACATATACAAAGTAAGAGTTGCCTGTCTCGCTGCGGACAAATGAGCCCATCGGCTTCCTTTCTAAGTGGTGAGCGAGCAGTGAATTGATGAGGTGTTTGTTCTGGTCGGGGGTGTTTTAATGAGCTAAATCACAGGTCTGAACGCAGCAAGCCGTCATTGTCCAATCACAAAACCTCTCTGTTCTCCAGCTGAGCAGCCACACGGGCTACATCAGGAGTTTCCTTGCTCTCATTGTGTGTGTGTGTGTGTGTGTGTGAAAAGTGTGTGTGTGTGTGTGTGGGTTTGAATATGTATAGGTATACGAGGACACAAATGTGTATAATGACATATATAACAATGTAAACAGGGTTTATGGGGACACTTAACCCCCGTTATGTGTCCTTATAAACCAAATCGTTTAAAACAAACATACTAAATGGTGATTTGTTTGTTAATTAAATGCTAAAACTTTTCTGTGAGGGTTAGGGGAAATAGAATATACAGTTTGTACAGTATAAAACATCTAAGAGTCCTCATTAACCACATATGCCAACATGTGTGTGTGTGTGTGTGTGTCTGAAGTGTGTGTGTTGTGGGTTTACTGAACCATATATCAGGAAAAAATAACAAATTTGTACCCAAACGTGAACAAAACCTGACAAATCTGAGCAAAACTTCCTGCTCTGTGTGTGTGTGTGTGTGTGTGTGTGTGACAGATGCAAGTTACACAGTGAAAATGAGACTGGCTGTGAGATTGAACCCGGGACTGTAAATGCAGTCGTGGTTTGATGTCCCTCAGTGAAATGGGCCCTGAATAAAATGCAGTTTCAAACTAGCACAGCTGTGTTTTCGTTTGTTTATTGTTTCTTTGTGTCTCTTTTGTTTTCTCTTTCCTAGAACGACGGTACGGCAGAGAACAACGGGGAACAATCTTTGGAGCAGAGCAACGCTCTGCCAGACGTCTCTCTGGTAAGCTCCTCCATTTGAAGCACGAGAATGATAAAAAAGGGAGAGAGTTGCTGGGAAAAAAATCTGTTCTAAAACCTAGTGTGGTTCCTTACTGCCTAAATAGACAGCTGGATGTGTAGCATGCAGGAGACCTGACTTTTGCAGGAGATACTGTGTGATACTTTAATAACATTTACATATATGCATTTGGCAGAGGCTTTAATCCAAAGCAATTTACAGTACATTCAAGTTCAGTACATGTGTTCCCTGGAAATCGAACCCGCAGCCTTTGCGCTGCTAACGCAATGCTACACCAGTTGAGCTACAGTACAGGAATACCATAATATTAGTAGTGCTATATTAATACGCTCATTTTGGATAAATATATTGTATTGATTATTTTCAGCTATTAATAATTAATAAGTACTGAATGTGTAAGTAGATTTAGAATTCACATTTCTCTCATTTCTTTGGCTGTACTGATGTCTGCTCATTGCAGTGCATTCTGGGATTGCATACTTTGTGATGGATACATGGTATGAATTTGTCAAAAAATGTGGGAAGCACCGTAATGCTTAACTTTTGGAAGCATTTTTGCTTTGAAATGCTGAAGCCGCAGGTTTGGAGCCTCTGGAAATCACAAGTGTGGCCAGTTTATGACTGGGAAGATGTCTTTTTCTGCGGTTATTACAATACAGTGTGATCTCAAATAGCTGTGAAGGCTTGGCTACACACAGCTGATAGTGGTTTGAGAGAGCGAGAGATAGAAGGAAAGAGAGGCGATGATGATACCATCAGTGTGGACTTCCTGTTGTGAGCGAGATGGCCAGTGAAGATTGGGGTCTTTCTCCAAGAGTTTCCTGTTGGTACTCTGATGAAACCCCATCACACACCAGCAGCTGTATCAGATGATTTCATAGCAACAGACGGTAGCAGGTCAGCAGCGTGTGAACCAGGGGATTCTCGAGTCCAGATAAAACCCACACAGACAACTCGCATTTCGGTTTGATTACTTTGACGCTGACACCTCATTCATCTTGTTCTGCTCACCTTGTTCAAAATTAATTTCCTCATTTCCCTTTTTTATTTTTTTGGTTCTGTTATTCCTCTGGTCTGAATGAACCAATGGTTCTGAGAGAAACTGTTGTGGTTCTGAGAGAAATTGTCTGCGTCTTCAAAGCAATGAATTATGGGTAATTGTCTGTTGTGTGTGTGTGTGTGAATATGGTGGATTTTAAGTTGCGCAGAATAATGGTTGTGATATTGAATGCAATGTGAAAAATGTACCTCGCTCAATGTTTCAATGATCTCCTGCATATCTGAATGACATCATCATGCTCTCCTTTTTCATCCTAGGATGAGGTGCAATCCGCCTCAGATTCCCCTCCATCGTTTAAACCGCCTCCTCCCCCAGGGGTTCAACGCCGCCCCAGTCGAAAGGCCACGCTTAGTAAACGGCCATCTTCCACCTCCTCCCAATCCGGCTTATTCTTCACCGCCCCTTCCCGCACCCTGACCAAAGAACCCAAACACCCCAAAGCGCCCACACCTCACAGCGCTCCCCCTGATGCCCCCAAGATAGACGTCCCGGTACCTCAGGTGTCACTCGTAAGCCAGCACCCTATCGGTCCATTTCCACATGTCCAGTCTCCTAGCAAAGTAAAGCCCTCTATTCTAACCCCATCTCCAGTTTTGCCACTCACCCCCAGTGTTGCTGCTTCCCCTGAGCCTCTGCCCCCATGCCCCAATAAACCCGCCCCTTCCTCTCCAGCGTCCAATCAGCATTTTGTCATGGTGGAGGTACACAGGGCCAATGCAGAACCAATGCCACTGCCACAGGCTCGAGGTGAGATTACCCACATCTGCTGGATTGATAGAAGCCAGAATATCTATTCCTTACAGATGTTTAATTAGCCAGCTGTCAACATTTTTCCTGACTATTAGCGTCCGGTTAAAACCCATTATCCTTCATGTCCAAAGCATATATACATTTTTAAGGAACTTTTTACTCCAAAATTGTCATTTCGGTATTATTTTTGTTACAAAAACTTATCCTGTTATTTTTTTAATTTGGAACATAAAAGAAAATGTTTTAAAAGAATCTCTACACAAATCTTTTCCATACTAGAACAATTCATAATGACCAGAAAGCTCCAGAAAGGTCAAAGAAAAACATAAATATACAATTCCTGGAGGAATCATATATGTAGTCTGTATGCCATATTCAGTGTAGTGTGAAGCCATACAATAATATTGTATAAAGAATAGACAGTAAGGCAGTTAAGCACTTAAACATACAGTTAAACAATAGCATACAGGTTTGAAACAACATCATGATAAAAATAAGCAAAAAATGTTTGTTGTTGGGTGTACTGTACATTGAATTAAAAGTTGAATGGCTCTATGTGGACACAATGTGATGACCTTCCATCTGCTGCAGGAGAGACGTTGTCTCAGCTCTCAGACAGCGGACAGACCCTCAGTGAGGACAGTGGCGTGGACATCACAGAATCCGGACGTGTTAGTAAAGAGAGCAGCCCACGTCCAGCTCGCACTGGAGCCCCGCGAGATGGGCGAGAGACACCTGCCAAACCGGTGAGACCGAAAGAGAGAGAGAGAGATAGTGGGAGGGAAATGAATGATAATGACAAAGTGTGACATTAAAATTGACGTTTGGGTGTGAATGTCAGATTGTCTGTTTCTGCAAATAAAGTTTCCTCCGTGTGACTGACAGTGCTCAAATATATGACCATTATTTTTCACTTTTATTCTGTTGTGGTACATTCACATGCTTGAGTTTCTCAGCTCATCCTTTGCTGACTTGTCCAGTTCATCTCATCTCATATTCAACTGTCTGAAAATCCAGTTTCACTCCAGTTTAACCAAGACACATCTGTCTGCTGGCCGTCCTTACGAGACGCTTCTCTGTGCTGTTATGTGCACACACTGTGCCATTAATCTGGTGAAATGGACTTGTAGTGCTATCAGAGGACATGATGGTGGTTAGCCAGACAAATGTTTTAGTGCTAAGATGTTGTTCTTTCTTAGCCCGGTAGAATCTCTGTTGTATCTTAATAATGTAACTTTATGAACTATATTTCTCATACTTTGAAAAACTAAACGTTAATCGTTCACAGAGAGAGAGAGATGTGAATTCTATGAAGCTAATATATATGGATACTATACTGTACTGTATATGGATACTATATCTATACCAAATATATAGTACTATATATCTGGTCTTTGGGGGAAATAGATGAGAAATGTTTGTATTGACACCACAGACCTTTGATTGCAGACTTTGTTCTGCAGATCAGAAACACTGTGTAGATCATTTCTAGCCGTTTTGAGGAGACACACGTGTGAAATTTTTGGGGTTGTTACCTCAGGAGAAGTTTCTGAGAGACATGCAGCTTAAACAGAAGTTTCTGTGTTCTTCTCAACAATTCTATAAAATGAGATCTCAGAGAGATCTCAGAGAGATCTCACACCGGTGGGTGAGAGCTCAAACCACATCCCGTGACCTTATTCTCGGAAGTCACAGACACAAAGCAACATCTAGCATCAAAGCCAGATATGTCTCTGCTCTTATTTCTGTTCTCTGTAATTCTCTCCCTTTGATTTGCCACTTTACTGTCTCTCTTCCCACTCTCTCTTTCTCGCTCGTCCTCTCTTAAAATCTCTCTTATAATGTGCCTTGCAGCCCGGTCTGCTGGAACCCACCTCTGTTCTGGTTCGAGTGGCAAAAACTGCCAGCACACTGGGCATCGCAATAGAAGGCGGAGCAAATACACGTCAGCCCCTCCCCCGTATCGTTACCATACAGGTGAGTCGTCCATATAGGGTCCATATAGACTTTGACGTCATATGCTAGAACATGACATATTTTTTGTATTTGCTGATCAAGGTCCTACACATTTTATCCATTCCTGTGTTTCTTGAGACTTATAATTGTTGTCCTGTTGCGAAACAGGAGGGACCTGAGCCATATCTGGAGATTCCACCCTAACAACACCTTAGCAACAGCATAATAATACCCTGGCAACCACATGGTGGTGTGGACTGTTGCATGAACAAGCACTGCTCACAACCTTTTCAGCAAAAGTAGAAATCTAGAATAAAATAATACCACCCTGTATGTTCCTTTGGACTGGGTGTCTGCCAGCTTTTAAAGTCGATTTTAATTTCTAAACCCTCTGTCAGGTGTGAAGTCCGAGACAATGACAGACTCAAAATGGAGCTGCTGGCCATCAGTCACATAAAGCTCTATGCTGTGTCGGCAGCATTAGCAAATGAAATAATGAACACAGCTACGGTTTCATGGCTGTAAATATTACAGACGCCAAGCTGTGCTAGTGTTGAAGCTGGTGTTGCGTTTGATGCGTCACAGACTGTTCTTGATTTTCTTTTATTAAAACATGGCGCATGGTTAGGTGTGCAGCTTCTAGAGAGAGACGATGGTGTGCAGGAAAGCATCAGAAAAAGCTTTTGGTGTCTCTGTGTGTCTCTGAACCAGAGGGGAAATGATGTATTTTGTAAGGAGACTCAGAGAGCAGAAATAACAGGGCTGTTGATTACTGTTGATTTAGCAGTAAATAGGCACCTTCTGACTAAAAGACTGAAAGACAAAGAGCAGACGTTTTATGTGGCGGAGGCTTAAGGAACAGGAAAGGAAGTGAGCTGGAGACAGAACAGGAAAAAGGACACGTTATCTCAGATAGTGAATGTTAGCTGCAGAAAGAAAACAACATTTTCTTTCTAAATGAGATATTTTTATTTGGGTTCCAAATGGATACAGGCATTTAAATATATGTAATGTAATGTATTATATTAATATATATAAATTTAAATATGTTACTAAACTGGGAGTGTTTATGTTCTGGATTCGGGCTTTGTGCATATGAAAATAAACAATATAATTGTAACTATGTATGTAATTAAAAAAATGAATTAATTAGGAACAGTCCGTGATCAGACACTCATATTGGTTTATCTCACGAACCACGGGGTGCTAATAGAACTTAAACCACTAACTTTAATTTTATGTAAAAAGTTGTTAAAAAAACTCCATAATAATACCTTTATCTATAATAACGGTCCGCCAGGCAGCGCAGCGAAAAATGAGCTGCAGTTATGGCATTCCACAAAGGTCAAAATAAATGAGGGGAAGCAGAGGAATGTTAAAAATGGGATTTCTAAAAGGATCCCAGAGGTAACCAAAAAACAGCATATAATTTGCTATATAATTTTTTTGAGGTTCTGTACAGTTTTGTGTAAACAGTTTTTATAACGTTTCAGACAGGTTTAAACCAAACAATATATGTCTGCCTATGTAATGACTGTGAATTATTCACATCAGGTGGGATTTTTCCAGAATCAGTGGCAAAGAAGACCGGACTTTATGCTGGGAGTCAATATTTTGAAGATGTGATAAGTGGCCATCTGGGTTATTAGCATTATGAAGATGTCCGTTAGCCTCAATTAGCAAAATTAACATTGGTAGCCACTCCCTTTATATTTGTAAGCATAACTCACAATGTATAATCAGGGTGTGTTTATATTCATTCACCGGACCTGCAACTTTGCACCAGAACTCTCTGATGTGGTTAAAGCTGGATTTTTATCCAACTATCCATCAGTTCTCCACCTGGGTTCACTCAGTGAGGAACGTTGAGCATTTTAAATTTCGACTTTGATTTCATGCTTCTGCGTTCCCTGTTGAAATGTGCAAACAAACAATGTTGATTTAGCCAAATTTAAACTCCATCAATTTTTACCCCGAGGGACTGGTAATCTAACTTTCTGATAACAGCCAAATTCACCCTAACAACTGATTACGCTATTTTACTGCAACATCGCTATTAGCGCTTGCTAAGGACCATAGGCGAGTAAAAATTGTCTGTGATGTGTTAATGTTGTTGTTCATGTCGTGAATGTAAACAAGCTACTCGCCAGCTGACAAATTCTGCATCGTCTAAAAAGAATGACAGACTGACTCTTCCTCAGTTCCTCAAACTGTCTGTCTCTCCTTTTATCCAACAGAGAGGTGGGTCAGCTCATAACTCTGGACAACTAAAGGTGGGTCAGGTAATCCTGGAGGTAAACGGGGTGTCTCTTCGAGGAAAAGAACATCGTGAAGCTGCTTGTCTGATCGCAGAGGCCTTTAAAACCAAAGAGAAGGACTACATTGACTTCTTGATCACAGAGTTAAACGTGGCTCTATAGGACCGTACACTTCCCATGATGCTCTCCTGCTGTATCATTAAAGAGCTCTGGGAACCAGCGACATGTGTTGCCACGATAAACCACAGAATCCTGTTACATAATACACTTCCAGTCATCTTCCTCTGTGATGTCTGAGATGATGTCTGAGAGCAGACACAGTTTGAAAGACCATCCGGTGTGAATCAAGCCCATGTTGACCTTGCCGACGGCAAATGCCAGGATGGAGCAAAAGTTCATGTTCTTCTGTCTGGTTTGTTCTGGAAGATGAGATCATCTCTCTGCTTGGTTTATTCTTTCTCAGCCTCTGTAATGAAATTCGGTCACCTGACGGCTGTACGGCGAGAGGCTCTTGAATACGGAGCTTTGATCTGTGTGGTGTTTTTGATACGCAACACTGTTGCATGTCAGACATGGAGTTGAGAGCCAGTGTCTTGTCCAGGATTGTCCAGGATTAAGTGAAATGTGTGTGAAAATCAATATTGTTTTTTTAATTCACAGCTATTTTATAAGAAATGAATCAAATGGATTTAAAAATGTATGTAAAATATACATATATATTCATATATATATATATATAAATATTGATCATAGTAAAAATGGACTAACCTTATAGAAATAAGACCTAAAAACGTTTCACGCTACAGAAACAGTACATGTAAGCAGAACTGCTGAAACGTCTGTCATTTGGTCAGTTGGTTTCGATTTTTAATTATTGTTTGTGCTCTTTTGCAGTTCATTGCATCATGCGGTAATTACCCAATTGTGGCAATTAACCAGTGAGACATAAAATTTTAAAGTGTTTAGAGACAACAGCTGTGTCCCAAAACCTAGTGAACTGCCTACGTAGGCAGTATTTTAGGGATTGTTGTATGTGCACTCCTGATGCTAAGGCTGTTCCATCAGATACCTGGTTTTTGCCAAACTCTAAGCCAGCATGGCCTGTATCAAGGACGAAAGTGAATATACATGTGCTTGAAATTCACCCAGTAACCCAGTGATGACGGGTTAAAAATCCGTTCAATGTCATTTTACAATACATAGTATATTTATGTACTGTGTGTTGTTATGCTACTTAGATTACGTTATGGTTAATTTAGCAACACGCCAAACGTGAACAATATTAAGTTGAGTCTCAGCACACTTCCCCTAAAGCGCACAGAGTACGTTCAGCGTTCCAAATCGATCACTTGAGGGATTCAGTTTCACTTAGAATGTTGTCTTAGAGGGCAGCTCACTGAATTTGAAACAGAGGCTGTGTGTGTGCGTGCGTGTGTGTGTGTGTGGGAAGGAGCGTTTGACAGGACTGTAGTGTGAGCAAACTCGAAAAGGAAAATCTGTCACTCAGATTTATTTAGATGGAGGAAGAAAATAAGGAGACACTGTATCTAATTCCGGGTAGTGAATCAGGACATGGCAATCAGAGACTAAACTAATGACTAAACGAGGAATTTAACAAGGAATCTCATTGGTGAATATAGAGAGAATGGTGACACAAAGCAACAGTGTTACATAAGAGGCAGCAGGTGGGAGAGGAAATTGAGAAATGGTGTTATTGTAACGTGTGAGTGTGTTTATCAATGCCGAGGCAGAGTGTGAAACAGTCCCCGCCGTGAAGCGTGTGTGTCAGTGTGTGAAGGAACTGCCTGAATAGGAACATGCTGTCAGTCTCTCCTTAGGCTTTAAAATATTGACTAGTGCAGGAACACGGCTCACTTGTTCTTACCTGACCACCATTATAAGCTCACCTAGACCACATATGCCTCCATTTTGACTCCTCTAGAATCACATACACATGCAATGTTATTTATTAGACCTGAACAGGGAGATCTGAAGTGTGTACAATACCGGTCAAACGTTTGGGATCACTTACTCATGAACTCAAAAACCATTAGATAACACAAAGGGAGTTTTGGGAATTATGTTGTGACAAAAGAAAGTTCTAAATAAATCAAACTGTTATATTTGTGCATATTTAATGTCACACATTGCCTAGATTTAGCAAAATGATCTCTTGTTATTTTTCCATCTAGTTTCTTGAGGCGTCACCCTGTGATTTTTAAAACAGTGTTTTTAAACAGTAATGAAGCAGTGCCCATCTGTGCTGGACTCTGATTGGCTGCTTTTTGTCATTATTCAGCCAAGTCATCCATTTCTAAACATTTTTTAACAAAATTGTCATTTTCAGAAATGAATGTATTGGCACATTCGTTTGATATCTTTGTCTACAGTCATAATTTTAAATATTTAAGCAGATGGCTTCAGGTGAAAACACTGAAGAGCAGAAGAAATATTTGATGCTAAACATTTGAGTGGTAGTGTATATTTGCTCTATCAGTATATTTTGAGTAAATTATTTGTAAAAGGTTGATCACATTATCTCATACTCTCTTCTTTTCTGTATCTAAAGTTCCTCAGAGGAAAGACTAAGAGACCGGAAAGGTCTAAACAATCCAGCCGCTAAAAACTTTATTGAAAGCGTCGATCCCAGCAAATCAAATGGATCTGCTGTTCCAGGTCCAAGTTTTCAACTTGTTTGTTTTGTTTATTGCATATTTTGTTGATCCACTTCGGTTTCACTCCTGCGTTTATGTGAAGATATCATCCAGTCTGAAAGCAGTAAAGTACAAACATCCTTTTTTTTCTGAATGATGTTTTTCCTTGTCAAAGCATTTTCTGAAAACTCACCCCACAGATGCGAAACATTCACAGCAAATCCTGAATGCACAAAGGCATTGGGCATGAAACACATCTGAAGCCAGGGAGAAAGAGACAGAGAGAGAGAGAGAGACAGAGAGGGAGAGAGAGACAGAGAGGGAGAGAGAGACAGAGAGGGAGAGAGAGAGAGAGAGAGAGACAGAGAGGGAGAGAGAGAGAGAGAGAGAGAGAGAGAGATCTTTGGAACGGCATCTCGTTTCACCGATGTAGCTCTTCATATGGAAAGCAGTTCAGTCTAGCACATGTGTGAGCTTGTGTTTATACAGGTGGACAGAATACAGATCAAAACACAAAGCTTTTCTGACCGT
>JAZGTI010018252.1:0-11747 GCA_036877585.1 Botia kubotai
AGAGAGAGAGAGAGAGAGAGAGAGAGAGAGAAAGGAGGTCTGTGTGTGTGTGTGTCAGATATTGTGACTGCTGCAGACCTCTGAGTATCATTACCAATTTTGCTGTCCTCAGAAACTGCCACATTCATCATACACTCTTTCTATTTGGAGGCTTGTTAATGAATCCCAGGTTTATTTTTCTCTCTCTTACTCTCAATTTATCGCTCCTTATTCAGAGTAAAGCAGAAACGTTTGCTTTTTAAAGAGGTCATATCATACGTTTTAAATCTAATGGTTTTCTCTAGGGTCCAGTTGTAGTGGTAGTGAAGTTTTTTACCATTTTAAATCAAGCTGTCTGATCTGCTGTGACTGTAAGATTCATTGAACAGTCTGTGATGTGCTGAAACTCTTCTTTTGGAGCAGCACACTGTTACTCTGACTGTATGATCTTCAGCTGTTTAGGTATAATGGCGTCTATCTTTACTCTGTCTCACAGTGAGTAAGCAGGCGAGTTTCACTGCTGTGGAGACAGTCTGGTTCTGATGTCTTTATCTGATGCCTGAGTTTCATTACATGCCTGTCTTGGGAGGAAGTTTTGAGCTCTGTTTTTAGTTGAGTAAACTTTGTGAAAGTCAGTTGAATATTATAGAAAAATAACCACTTTCAACACTGCACACGTTTGATCTGTTTAAGTCTGTTTGAGTGTTTTTACTGTTGTGTAGTTTTGTGTCATTATCTGTCTGTGAAATGTCAGGAGGCTCATTCACTTAGTGGTGATAAACAGATGAGATTTAAGCATTCTGGGTAGAAAATATCCGACTGCCGTTTGGTTTAGTCTCTGACTGAAGCTTGAGCTGTCACTAAACAGTTGTAGAAGAGTTTGATGAGAAATGTGTGAGTTCACACTGAGATCTGATGTTTGATTGTAGACTTGTGTTGAGGAGAAACTGTCGAGTTATTAAAGAGATTTGTGTTTGTCTGTCCTGTGTGAATTTTAGTGTTGTGTTGTCATGTGCAGTATGTAGGTGTGTGTGTGTGTGTGTAAATGCGGGCGTGCGAGGTGTTTTGTGCTTGCGCAGCATGTGTTCACAGAGGTGTGTGGGTCACTGTGGCCCTCTGGGGTTTCAGCCTGATTTTTTTTTGCATATGTCAGCACATTACATCAGAGAGGAAAGAACCAATCAAAATTCAGCTACAGATGAACACCACACACTTACACTCCTGACCAATGAGCATGAAACCACCTGAATCCCTAAAGGTGAAAGTACACTCGACCCTGTGGCTGTGATGTTGACACACAGAGAGGTTGTGATCCTGCAGTCGTCTGGTGGATCTGATGTTGACACACAGAGAGGTTGTGATCCTGCAGTCGTCTGGTGGATCTGATGTTGACACACAGAGAGGTTGTGATCCTGCAGTCGCCTGGTGGATCTGATGTTGACACACAGAGAGGTTGTGATCCTGCAGTCGTCTGGTGGATCTGATGTTGTGATCCTGCAGTCGTCTGGTGGATCTGATGTTGACACACAGAGAGGTTGTGATCCTGCAGTCGTCTGGTGGATCTGATGTTGACACACAGAGAGGTTGTGATCCTGCAGTCGTCTGGTGGATCTAATGTTGACACACAGAGAGGTTGTGATCCTGCAGTCGTCTGGTGGATCTGATGTTGACACACGGAGAGGTTGTGATCCTGCAGTCGTCTGGTGGATCTGATGTTGACACACAGAGAGGTTGTGATCCTGCAGTCGTCTGGTGGATCTGATGTTGACACACAGAGAGGTTGTGATCCTGCAGTCGTCTGGTGCAGTGCTGGAGGCTGTAGCTGAATGTAATGCTTGTTTTTAAAGGCAGAATGACTGTGATTCAACGGTTGATCATAAGAATAATTGAAAGAATAAAGACCACAATGTTAAAGAATAAACATCACAGTTATTAAGTGTGTGTGTGTGTGTGTGTGTGCGAGTGCACCATAAATTGGCAAGTGTGTGGCTGTAATCCTCTGCTCGAAAGAAAGACAGAGGAGAGGTGAAATCAATGAGAGAGAGAGAGAGAGAGAGAGAGAGAGAGAGACTCCTCTGTTAATTAGTGAGGCTGCTGTCATAAATGTAGTTCAGGAAGACACAGGCACTGAAGTCCAGCTCACAGTCTGTGTTTTGTATATCACACAGTGTAGTGTAGTGTGTGTGTGTGTGTGTGTGTGCTGACTCTTCACTGCTGCTTCCTCACACTGAGGCCAAACGCACTGAATGCACCTCAGGAAAGCTCAGTCTGAGAACAGCTGTAATGAATGACTCTTGCTGTGATATTTCATGATTTACTGTAAGTGTCTGTTTGGGGCTGATGTTTAGGACAGGAAACAGAAAGATTTAGGGAGTTTATGATGGCCACAATGCTGCAGACAGGATGCAGATTTTAAACAATTACATAGTCGACGTGATGCAAGTCACAGTTATTATCAAAGCAAAATAACATCAGAAGAACTGTACAGTGTTTGTTCATGATGATGATGAAGATGATGGAACGCAGCGGGAGGTTTATCTGTCTTTCATGTGTAAATCTCACTGTTCCCTTCACCAGCTCCCCTGTGAAATGACTTTGGTGTTATTTTTAAGACACACGAGCAGATGATCTCTAAATGGAGTCTCAGCGTGACACATTACCACACACAAAATAAACAGTGTCACATTAAAACACCACCTGAATGTGTTTGAACTGAAGTTTATCCAGCACACGTCTGTTTGTTGTCAAAATCTGCCGGCCTGGAAACGTGCGCCATGTAAATATGACGAGGTCAAAGGTCTTTCCCAGCTCACCACCAAACTGTAAAAATAGATAAAACACAGTCAGATTGATGCAGCGTTCAGAGCACAGCTCAGAAAGAAAAGCCCTTTTCCTCCTCATTAACACACTTCAAACTCAACACGCCTGCAGCGGATGCGCAATTAAACCACATAAACAGCCAAACTCAGAGAGGAGGCAGCAGCGTTACGTCAGGGATTGTGTCAGAAGCGACAGGGATGGTGGACGGCTTGAAGCACGCTGACTGAATCAATAACACAGCCAGAGTTAAGGAGGGCTAAGCTGCTGCTAAACATGCTGTTTGTGTTGATTGATCCCGCACCGTGCAGTTAGCATACTGCTAATGTGACAGCAGCGCAACAAACAGCCGCGCTGCATGACTTTATCTTTTGACTAACACTCATTCCACGCAGCAGATGTTTGAACAGTATAAGATCTGGTTGTGTGACAGCTAACAGAGTGACCAACTGCACTTTGTTGTTTATTGTAGTTTCTAACTGTTCTAACTGTTACAGTGTATGAACTGAGAGGTAATAAGCGCTGATTGTTTCATTAAACAGTGTGGAATAAACAGTTCTGCCCGTTGCTATGTGGGTAAATTGTTACTAAGTGCCTTAAACTATCTTTCAAAGATTTGAGCTGATGAGCTGATGTGTCTGGAGGACTGCACCTCTGCAGGAGATGAACACTGACAAATGCATGGAACTGAATTTAAAAATGTTTAAACCTGTCTAATGTGGTTTTCTAGCTAGTTTAGCTGGTCTTCCGACCTGGTTAAGCTGCTGTTTACTTGGTTTAGTTAGCCTCTCTGACAAGTTAACCAGCTTGGTGGCCAGCTAAGACCAAAAACCATCTTAGTCTGGTTTGTTTGTTTATTCCAGCAGAAATACTGTTTGTAGAAACATCTGCAATAGTGAGGGCATCTTTTATACCTGTGACGTTTGCAGTACACTAACATTCAGTGTCATTGGTGTACTGTGTGCAGAACGTCTGAGATTCAGATGTATATGAGAGCAGCAGTAAGTTCCTGTCAGCCTCAGATCTGTTACACAGGGGTGTGTCATTCCCTCTCCTGTCGTTCAGATCTGTTACACAGGGGTGTGTCATTCCCTCTCCAGACGTTCAGATCTGTTACACAGGGGTGTGTCATTCCCTCTCCAGACGTTCAGATCTGTTACACAGGGGTGTGTCATTCCCTCTCCAGTCGTTCAGATCTGTTACACAGGGGTGTGTCATTCCCTCTCCAGTCGTTCAGATCTGTTACACAGGGGTGTGTCATTCCCTCTCCAGACGTTCAGATCTGTTACACAGGGGTGTGTCAATCCCTCTCCAGACGTTCAGATCTGTCATCCATCAGCGCTGAAGACTGATGACCCGACAGCCTGTGTTTACATTCTTCATTCCAGCTCTTTGCTAATGCTCTGTGACTTTAAATGAAAGCCAATATTCACAGACAGATCAACCTGTCTTCCTGTGACGAGCAGCACATGAGGCTGAACTCAGGGTGAGTGTTTTAATCTCATCTGGAGGCAAATAGCTGTAATATCTTTATCTACTCTAACTGAGAAGTGAACACATTTCCATGAGATTATTAAAGCTCAGCTGTTCCTGAGTGTGGACGCACCCGAGCAGAATGTGCATTGCAGAATGTTTATTCACACTTAATAATTCAATGTTTCAGCGCAAGTGAAGCTTCATGATAATTTCACCACAGTCCCACCGTAAAAACTGTATCATTCAAATGTTTGTGAAACATCCTCTGATGAGGTCTGAGACGTAAACACAAGATTTACAGTGCAGTCAACACAGAATGTTTTCTGAGATCTTCTGAATATTTCAGGCAGGACATGAAGCTGTTGACACAGAAGCAGTCCCTGTGAATCGTGAGCCAATGAGAGAGTGATTAAAGCACCAGTACCTCAGTTCATGTGGATGTCTCAGGAGGAGGTCTGGCTTTGAAGCCCTGCTGTTTGTCAAGAGTCAACAGTCTGTATTTATGGACACTCTTCAGATGTCAGATGAAATATTTTGCTGCAGAATGACACTAAATCTTTCAGATTCTGTCATTATTCTCGCGGGCCGTGGCCCTGAAATGCTGGTCTGATTTGAGAAGACACAGCTTGCGGTCTTGAGCACCTTTGTGGATAAACCCTCACTCAGCATTACAGCACACACACACACACACACACACACACACACACACACACAAACACTATCCTAACCTCTCGCTCTGTGTCTGCCTGAGGCTGAAGTGCAGCTAAAGATTTTCACAGTTTACTTGGACTTTTATTTTTGTGTTTCTGACTGTCAGTGTGTGTTTCTGTGTCCCACTAAAGCAACTCTTGAAGATGATTTACAGTTGAGCAGCTTATGTTTAGCTCTGTGTAGCAAAAAAAAATACTGATGGATTGTTCTTGGAAGCAACTATAAAATGACAGATTTAAACGAAAAAATCATTTAACCCTGTTTGGCTGCTGTGTTCTGGACATTTTGCTGCTCACATGATTGGTCAGAAATTGTCTGAGGAATTTAGTGTTTGGGATAATACAGCAGCTGATGTAGTGATCATTAAAATGCATGACGCAGTTTCAGTGCAGAGTGAAAGACCATCAGCTTTGGTTGTCATTTTATCATGTGTTTTCATGAAGCAGTAAAATTGTGTTTGTCTTTCATTTCTGCGAGTGGTGAAGATTGTGACAATCGAACCCTCAACCGTTAGGCATTAACTGTTCTGAAGCTGCAGTACCCATCACACACACGCACCTTGGCCAAACATCTACAGTTTATTCTCCTCTGATCTGCAGTTGCCGACACACTCATCAAAACTCCACAGATGAAATAAACTGCAACACTGCTGGGGGAAGAATAATTCATGACTCTTTGAACCCATCCAGAGGCCGGTCACCTCGCTCTCACCCCTGGAGCTGGTCGCCGGCCAAGACATGAATATTCCTCTTGCTTCTCCAGAATATCTTCAGCGTGCTGAGAGATCATCAACAATCGCCGGATCATGCCAGATTAATCTCATCTTCTCCCACATCCCGTTAGTGAGCTGATTGTTAAATTGATTTCATTATCGAATCTCTCTTAGTGACATTGATCGGCTTTCTCTAACAGGAGTCATCTGTGCATGTAATTGGCTTTGATGCATATGAGCTCATGGAGAGCACACATTCAGTTCTGCCTTCTGAAGGGCTGAAGGATGAAGCAGCCAGACCCACTTTACAAACATGAACACAAATGTGCCCTTTCATATGATGGACTGAGGCATTAATCTCTTCATTTTTTTGGGGATGCCTCCAGCATCAGACAGCTTTGTTTGTGTGGGGGTCAATCAACCTTATCACAGCTGTTTTCTTTGGATGTCCCTGATTACACTGTTTTACACACTGATTACACTTACCACACACTGTGAGGTAATACACAACTACAGTACGATTGTAATCAGGTTCTGTTGGATATCTTACTGCATCTGCCATCTTATTGCGCATTCCTGGTCTTTATTTTATTTTGAAGAAATAAAATAATTTAAATAAAATATTTTTTATTTTCTAGTTACAGTAATACAAATGTTTCTCATAGTGTATGAAAATGTAATAACTTTCAGCTGATTTTACAAAGTCTTCTTTTTAAAACTTCCCAACTGTTTTCACAGTCCAGTCAGTTCTGAGTCCTGAGAGAAATACATCAGATTACAGAATTAAAATGAGTTGTGGATGTTATATTCATTGAGCCGCATGTTGCACACTGTTTCTTTACTCAAAAGCATTTGTCATGTGGTAATGCGTCAGTCGTGTCAGTGGATTTAAGCAGCTGCTGCATTAGGTTTTCTAATGTAAACGCAGCATCGGAACAAGATGGTGAGTGAGGTTCTCCTGCAGAAGTGAGAAAGTTCTTCTAGACTGAGCACCTGGCAGCCAGTGGCCACATGTTTGTATGCATGCCACACGTCAGGGATGAAGCAGCCCCGCATCAGAGGCAGCGCAGCATGACTAAGCCCTCAAATGCCTGTTACAGCACATTTTTAACACAAACACAAGTTGTTGAGACAGGAGGTCATGTGACCCACACATTGTCCAATCCAGACGGGTCTCCAGGAAAAGCAGTGAACACCTGGATCCATCTGGATGCTCCCAGATGTCGACAGCAGCCGAGCCGACCATATTAAACACGGAGGACCAATCAGCAGCCTCCCACTCGTGCTGCCGCAGCGCTCGTTACACACGACAGCTAATTAGTTTAGTGGCTGAAACTTCAGCTTTTACTCCTCCACATCCAAACATGACCTTAATAAGCTGAAGAGAGGAGCCGTGTGTAGACACACAGAATGCGTTGCATCAGCGTTTTACTGATGTGTTTATCCAGCTGCGTGTGGGTGAACACTGCGCTCTCCTCTCCAGGTTTCCATTTATCATTCTCTCTCTCTTTAGTCGTTCCAGGGATGAGATGGGACTGAAGAACATTCCACAACCTTTGCTGGTATAATTGGTTCAGACCCAAAGGTTCATCAAGTAAAGTTTCTTTTAATGAATTAATTCATCAATTAACCCAAATTTGAGAGGTTTAACTTTAGAAGCACGTTTAGGATTTGTGTTCTGTTGCAATATGTAACTCTGCTTCAGGCTTCTTTTTGTGAAAATACATGTATTTGAGTATTATACATTTATTTTAATTATCTTATGTAATTTAATTTTCTTATTTTAGGCACCTCAAATAAATAAAAAATTCAGTTAACCTTAATGTCTACACTGATGACATGAAATCTACTGTATTGACATTTTTAATTAGGACTGTATTTGTGTGATCAGAGGAAACAGGAAGCTGCTCAGTGATGTCATCTGACTGGGTGGAAGGGACATCTTTACATATGGGTCACAAAGACATTAATTACATTTTAAGTTTTTGTTTTTTCTAAACAATTGATTGTATTTAATTAGCATGTTAAACTGACCCGTATAATTCAGTTTTGTCAGCGGGTAAAATCAGCAGTTTTTGTGGTTGTTGATTCTTCTCTTTTGATCTGAGTCTCTGTGTCTCACTCATCAGTCTGCAGGATAACGTGTTAACGTGCAACCCTGTTGCGTTTCACACATGTGGAGTGAATAGAGGCGACCTGCGCTGGTCTCTTGCTGTGAACATGGCGCGCAGCTGCGAGCAGGCACACTGTTACTGCAGTCAGGTGGAGGGTGAATAAACCGGCAGAGAGAGAGAGAGAGAGAGAGAGAGAGAGAGTGAGGATGAGTGAGTGAGCCCGGGGAGAATGAGGTGTTCTGCAGGAGAGTAAGAAAGCGTTATGTATCTGGGCCACAGACAAGGAAACAGCGCAAGTTCTCCAGAGAGGAGAAACAACAACTAGATTCCAGTAACATCCAGCAGAAAAAAACACAAACATGCCATGAATTATGATCAAAATGTGTTTTATCACACAATCAAAATGAAATCATAATTGACCCTTTAACTTTCTCAATACAGAGATGTGTGTGTGTTGTATATTTAGTCCTGGTTTCACATGGGCATTTTACCTAAATATACAAAACTTAAAGGCATAAGAATAAACCACATGATTGGTCAGCTTTCATGACGTGTACTTTGCGCTGAAAGTTTTCAAACCTCAGTGCAGTGTTCTGAGCTAAATGCTGCTGTGCTGTGCTGTGCTGTGCTGTGCTGTCTTTTCCTTCACATCAGTGTTACAGCAGTGAAAAGGTTTTGTGACTTTAAGATACAACAGTTTGTATTTAAAAGAAAAGAGCTGAGATCAAAGCCTTTCTTGTGTTACAGGTAATAGTCAGGTAATAATTGTAATTGTAATTTGTGCGTAATAATTACAGGACTACTGTTGTGTGTTTTTTTCACCATTACTATGGTTACAGTGTCTTACAGTGTCTTACATACACACACACACACATACACAGACACACACACAAAGTACACGTGTGCCTGTGTGTGTATGTGTTAAAGAGTGAGTAAAGTGTGTACAGTGACGTGTTGAACAGAGATGATTTCAGTAAAGCCACAGGGCATGATGTTATTGTCTTACAGTGTGTGTATATGTGTGCGTGTTACCTGTGTATCAGAGCACAATGACATCACGGGTGTTAAACTGACTGAAGAGAAATGAGTTACAGGAGAATTGCCTGTAAAATTCATTTTGTTTGTCTGTATAAATGCTGATGCTGGTGGTTGGTGGAGTGTTGTCATGCAGTGAAAGTGTTTGGACTGGTAATGGTGACACACCAGTGTGTTTATGGAAGCTGTGTTATGTGTAACATTATTTCTCTTTCATGTAGCGATGAGTGTGTATATATGTTCTCTCTCTCTGTCTGTGGTCTCTGTGGTGTTCTGGGCTGATGTATCTAAATCAGTTTTTCACTTGTTTTTTATCTGCCAGGAGAAAACTTTTAAATTTTCAGGTTTTGCAGGTGAGTGTTGTTTTTCAGCAGCATTTACTCACAACAACACAATCAAGCACAAATCTCACGTTGTGATTCTGATGTGTAAATCTGAGGGTCGCGCTGACGGGCGTTTGCATGCGGAGAGTCTTTGTTCCGTGATAAATGATTGTGAGTTTGAGAATGCTGAGTTAACTGTACAGAAGTCTGCAGTGTTAACCTTGAACAAGGCCGAGCGCTGCATCTATTTATGTCCCTGATGTACTTCTGAAGCTCAGCTCCATTCTGCAGCTTCTCACACACACACACACACACAATGTTTTCTAGAAACACACTGTGTCAGTTTGCTGTCCATGATCTCAGTTTGTATGAGGTACCGCAGTCCCCGCTTGAGCTGCATGCTCACATACAGAACTGAGTGCAGGATGAGGTCACGAGGTTTGTGTCCTCACCCGGCTGATCTGCAGTCAGTTGTGTTGAGCTGTTTTAACAGGGCGAATGAGAGCCGTTCACAAGCTTTTTTGTGATCTTCACACCTCTGGGGTTTCCCAGAGTTCACAGCAAACACTCATCATCAGCGTCACACCCAGATCAACATCTGTGTCACTGTCTGTGTCTTTATTTAACCCGCACAGTCCTCAGTTTTACACAAATGTGTTTGATATGAAGACAGTGTGTTTTAATTAGACAGAAAATGTTTTTGCTCAGCAGCATAAATCACTATTCACCCGTTTATCTTGAAAGAGAGAAAATATTACTGTCAGAGTGATAATATGTTCATTTTTCAGCCACCTGTTTCTTTAAGATTAAAAGAGAGCTGTTTAAAAAGTCGATCTGTTCACCATCAGCATCCTCCTAATATCTGTGTTGTGCTTTATCTTTCTCAGTCGTGTATGGAAGACGGGCTGATGTTGAGTATTCGTCAGACGGTCTGATGTCTCTGTAGAGACGGGACTGCGAGTCACGAGTCAACAGATCTCCTGAATGAGCCTCATTAGCACTTACAACCAGACCAGATGTCATGCCAAGCCTATTTTCATACAAATTCAGCTAATTAATTCATGAAAAAACCTGCTGCTCCTTAAGGGAGGCGAGGGAGAAATGGCTTCTTGAGTCATATTTAAATTCCCTCGTTTCCTAGCCGAGAGGAGCACCATTCATAATCTGGTTAGCTGGGATTAATCAGAAAAGGGGAAATCACCATCACAATAGAGAAAAGTGTGGTGCATCTTTCTATGCTCATGAAACATGACGAGTTGTGCACTGACTTCACAATGGGGCTCGGAAATACTCACCAAAAATAATCAACTGCAAAGAAAATCATTTTTAATTATTCATGTCTTTCACAGGAATTTGTATCTGACTGTGTGTGTGATGAACATTTGGGAAAGTAAATGATTTGGTGTTTTACAGCCAGAGATCCGTTGCAATGTGGTTACTTATTATAAGAGATCCATTTGACATTTTATCATATGGCCAAACTTGTGAATTCATGTTTTTAAGCAGGTGAGAGTCACTCATTGTCACTTCAGCTGTAGATGTCGGTCCTCAAAGCTTCAGTCATGTGCTCAGTCGATACGTCCAGTTTCAATATGACGATTCAAATACTGCAGCTTCTAACTTCACCTTTAGGTGTGTTTGTACTTTTCACTTTTAAATCTGAAGTCTGTTTCTTTGTTATACTGATTATGCTTGTTGTTATGGTTAGTCGTTGAGGCCATCAGTTGAGACCCACTGAATGGCCCCTGATGATCTTTCCCTAAATAAACTCCTCTTGCTTCATTCCTTATCACTCATTTCTCTCTCTGCACAGTGCATTATCATAGAGAGTAAATGTCCAGTCCATTTACTGTAGAGGTACAGCAACACAATTTGACACAAGTCTATTACAGTGTGCTTGTGTGCTTTAGTCGTCCATCAGAAAACAAAGAGCAGATATATTAGGATTGTAGTTATTGCTGGTGTCTTCTCTGTGCTGGACACATTTTCTGCTGCTGCTGCTGGAACTGTGTCTCTTCATGAGTGGAGGAACGTTTTTAAGCTCCACTGGCTTTGATAATTAGATTTATTAGCCACTTTCTAGCCACATAGAAAGCAAAATGAAAAAAAATCAATTTGTTGAAGTATAGAGGCCATTTTCCTTGAAGGAGAATGTCTGAGATTGTCAGCTGAGTGTTTCAGCTGTTGAATATTCAGCATGTCATTAGACTTGTGTCAACTGTTTCTACCCTGTTCTGTCCTCAGGAAGCAAGAGCACATGTGAACGTCATGCAAGTGAAATGCTGTTCAACATCAGACAGAAAACATTGTGTTGTAGACGGGAAAACTCGAACAATGACGTCATCCAGATGAACGTGCACAACTGTAGCACAGAAAAATAACAAATGAGATCTTCGTAATGTCTCAGTTGTTTCTCCTTACTGATATTGAACATGATATTAAACGTACACATGCTGTCTGTGTGCAGTAGAGATAAAAATAATGTGCAATAGGGTTAACGTTACAGAAGAACAGCAGAAGTTTAAGATGCAGAGATGTTTTCATCAGGGCGAGAGAGAGACGGGAGGGTTTGAGCCCATC
>JAZGTI010018253.1:0-11745 GCA_036877585.1 Botia kubotai
CAGTAGATGACAATCACATGACAGTGAAAGGGATGGGTAATAGTAGTTGCATGAGATTCAAAGGAGGTGATTGCAGCTACAGATGGTCTCTGAAAGACTTTCCAGTCTTTAGAAAACAGTAGCCCAGTCCCCCCACCTTTCCCCATCTGACGAGAAGTGTGGGAGAAAGTGAATTTGGTGGAGAGGGCTGCATGTGTAGAAGTGTCTTCAGGTCTTATCCAGGTTTCGGTTAGAGCCACGAGGTTGAGGTTAGAGTGAGTAGCTACAGATGTAATAGTCTTCTTCGTTAACAGCAGACTGACAATTCCAGAGATCCACAGGAAGAGTTAGTGATGTGTCAGAGGACATATGTACAGTACGAAGGTTATTAAGATTGCGACACCTGTGGCATACATCACGTGATTTGCGTGTTAGTAACAACAGAGATAAGTACACACATAATATAAGTTCAAAAGGTAAGAGGTACAAAAAGTAGTAAAATAAAGAAAACAGTACTGAAGTGCTTTGTCAGTGTCTTTGCCCAGTGGAGTTGCGTGTCTTCGCGCGAGGAGGGCCTTCACGCGACCGCTGCCGCGGTGAACTGAAAGTTATTATACGTCCCTGAAACTCATGCTAATTGAGTTCAGCAGGACACGCCTCTACATATAGATATCTGCAACACTGCCGTTATTGAAGAGGATGTATACTGCACAGAATGACATTTTAGTTAGGGGCATGGCTTCTAGGGTGAGTCCAAGCTCCACACATTCCACTGATGGTTAAAAGAATGCTAATGTGTGATTGAGGGTTTGGCCACATCGCATGTTGAGTCAGACAGAGACCCCTTTGGTGTAAGCATGTACTACAGTCTCAAGTTCATTCACCAGGGTGGAGACCTCTGGTCTGGTCTGACCTGATTGGAGGCTTGTGTGGTCAATGGGGCCCTTGGTGTATTGTGGAGTTGGTGAAACCCACAACACATTGTTAAATGTCCACGAGCCTCGAGATGAACCAGGATGTCTGCCCCAATGTAGAGAGCATGTGGGTAAACATCAGTCATTCCACTTCAGGTTCAAGGCACAGATGCCAATGGCAGTTACTATGGTTGACAGGTGGGAGTCCAACAGGAACCGTGCACTTGACAGCAAAGGATATGTCTGGAGTGCTCTTGGTGAGACGGTTAAACAGGGGAAGGCTGGCAGCTGAATTGTCTGCCCATAGTGTCAGGATAACATTTATTACTGCCATGTCATTTAATTGTATACCTTCCCTGATGTGAGGGCAGTAGCAGTCTGGGTCTTGAGGTACATGAGCCTGGATGGTGACTGACAGGCAGTGAGGGCTTTCCTGTTGTTCAGTTGGGAGGCAGACATCTGACACAGCCCTTTTTGATACATCTGGGCTCTGGGTGATGAGGGACACAGGTGACAGCCTGTTCTGTGATCAGTGGCTGGCAGAGGTAAAATCTGGGTAATAGAGTCATTTGGTGTTGGGATGGCTGGCTCAGTAGTCGTGAGGGTGTTAGCAGAGATCTGGGTGTTGTTTTCAGCAGGAGATCATCTGAAGGGTTGGTTTCAGAAGCCACTCTTAGTCATAAGGTGTCTGGTTTATCCTTTTTGTTCTGTTTGTTAACCTTTTCCTGCTTCAGCTCCTTTAGTATTCTCAAGATCTCCAGACTCTGAGGGGGATGTGTTGTTCTGCTCCTAGGACAGTTCAGGCTTAAACCCATCCAGCGTGTGTCATAGTACATTTCTTTGGTGACTTTGGGCCCACTGCCCTGGCAGGTGCAGGCCGGTGACTCCTAGGCTAGGTTCCCATGGGGTGTCATGTTTTTGGTGGTCCGACAACCGTGGCCCGCTCCATGGTCTCTCAGGTCATCCTATCTGGAACTTCGAGCACCAGTGCGGTCAAATCGTTCCTGACTGGCAGTGAAATCCCTTGCCTCTCTGTGGACGGGCCTGCCATTGTGATGCTGTTGTGCACCCTCTAAAGGCAGCTCTGGGTAGTGTCCAGAGATGGGGAGAACATGTTTTTTAGCAGTCTTTTCAGAGATACCCTTTTTATTTGACATAGGCCTTACAGGCCAAGTCCCGCAACTGTTGGGTAGTCATTGTGCGAGGACAAGCCATAACTCCAAAATGGTGACTCACTGAGAGATGGAGGTTTCGGAGGAAGAGAGTTCTAAAGTTAAAGTCCTCCTCCATCCCTGGCTCGTTTCGGGCTCCAAAGTAGGCCTGTCAAAATCTATTGTAGTAGGCTTGTGAAGTTTCCTGTCTGCTCTGCCTGAGGTCCATTACAGCGACTAATCCTTGTTCTGACTCTGGGTCATAAAACTCCTTGATAAGAGCCTGTTGTAGTAGTTGGTAATCCCCTTTTACAGTATCTGACTGCCGGTCCAGGAAGCTATGCACCTCACGGCTGGAGGTGATCCTGAGCAGGTACAGTCTGTCTCGGGTGGTTACCTTGGCCGTGGTCTGCAGATGAAAGTTAATGTCCTGCAGGTAGGCATGTACATCATGGCCCCCTGCAGGGTTTGGGGCTCTCTGGAGATGTTCCCTTTGGTCTGTAGCAGCTAGGGGCTCTGGGACGGTTGTGCGGCTCTGGTGGTTGTAGCTGTGGGTTGGATCGTGGGCCATCAGCTGGTCCAAGTCGTCATCCAGCTGCCCTAATCTCAGGTGCTGTAGACTGCTGGCAGCCTGGGGTAGGAGGGCCCAATGATTGCGCTAAGCCAGGCCTCTAGCTGGTCCAAGTGGGTGGCAAGSCTGGATGTTCGAGACATGCTGGCACACTGGGAGTGAGAAAAAAGCACTAGGGGGCCAATGCAAGTCCATACAAGTTTAGTGAGCCAAGTAATAAATGGTATAGGTTGTGTGGTGCAGCTAACAGGGGGCAGTTAAGTGATGCACCCTGAACCTTTTATCCTAACTGTTAAGATAACCACCCTTGCCACGGTTAGGCTAAGTGGTGTGAATGGTCACAGGGAGCCCATCCGAGTAAACTGATTGGCAGGTGATAGTCTACAAGGTCATTCCACTGAGGCGGGTCACTGGTCAACCTGAGAATTCCCCTGATGAATCATACAGTTCGGGTCACTTAGTAAACAAGCAAAACCGGACAACGCATTAAAAGTAAAAGAAGGACAGGTGATAGAAAAGGGACAAAAGAGGCTTTCCTCATTTGGCAGAGCTTGTGACCAACCCTAGGGTTATGACTGGACCTGCAGAGAAGGGGCGCTATAGTGTCACACCACCTAGGGGGGTTTCCAAGCTCATGACAGTAGAGATAGACCAAACAGTTCAGGGGGGCAGGAGTGTTCCTAGTTTTCTTTAATGCTTATAATGATTGAGCAAATAAACAAAATGGAAGGAAGTGAGAAGACCGATCAAGAACGCCCGCAAGATGGCATTGGTGAGTCACTCACCAGTGACGTTGAGAAGGAAGTGGCGGAGTCACAGAAGTGTTAGACACTTACACGCTGCCCTCTGGTGTTGGTTAATGTGTTAACAAATACTTCAACGTACTTAAATCTTTGTGCGCTTGGACTGACAGTGCTCAAACTCTACACAAAGATTTGCTGAGCTATTAAAGAATACAATAAATGGATCTCGGCGGATCTAATGGGTTAGTGCAGGCTTACTACACATTATTATAACTCTAATGGCCGTCTTTACAGTTTCTGCACAGAGTTAACAACAGGATTTCTTCAGTGTTGCACATTAATCATTACTTGATCAAGGTTTTCAAGCTCCCATTTAAATAGCTATCATCTACCATCTTGCAGTATCTTGCTATCCACTCAATGAATAAACGAGAGGGCATTCATTAGTTAGCTACTTTAATGGTTACCCCCGGGAGTGAGATAGCATAGCTGAGAGGCCCAGGCCTTGTAAGATGGAGGAACATCGCTTACTCTATCTTCTTCGCTCACATTAGGCGGTCAAAATAATAGAGACTCACAATAAAAAGATTTCTTCGCTTTTAGAAGGTCTGTTCTAGTACCATAAATAACTGCAGTTTTGTGGTGGTTGTTAACAGTGGCTGGGTTTCTTGGGTCGAAACTTAGCAACTATTAAAACACTTCGCACATTTTATTCACAAAGAACAGGTCGTTCTGGCATTTACATAAGACAGATGAATTGAAACTGGATCTTGCTCACAAACAACATTTAAAACTGCCTGTGCATTCTCCACCAATATATGTAATGTATTTCGGGGAAACTAAATGTTTAGCCCAAAGGAAAACTACGCAAAATTAAATGTGATTAACCATACATATTTTCTGGGTTTTACCTGATGCAGCAGAATTGATACTAGCGACAGACTATGGTACTCGTCCAACATGTATTCAGCAGATCGCTTATCAATTCCAAGAAATGTTACTTTTCTGGCCTTGAAAAGCAAACACTTACTGTAATACAGTACTACTTCAGAGCAGGTAACAAAATCAAGGCAGTTTAGGTGATATTAGGATGTGAGCAATGAACACAGAAAGTGAGTGGCAGTTTGTCGGGTCCTTCCTGAGACTGAATTTGGTCAACGGACATGGATGAAAGAGTTTCTTTATCCTGAATGGTGGATTACGGCAACTTGTCTAATACACAATTACTCCCCCGACAAGCCAGACACCTCCTCAGCAGTGTTTACTAATGTTTGTAAGTTGTGCCATAGTAATAAATGTACTTTAAATAAAAAAAAATAAATAATAAAACCCTTTACTGGATTTATGAAGCTAATTATTGCATGTCAACAGGCTCTGAACACCACCATGTAGTAACCATGGCCATTTTAAACAAAAATTCATTGGGACTTCATGCCTAACTTCACAGAAATTAATAGTAAAAAACATTAGCATCAAATATGAAAGCAGCAGAATAGAATTTAAACAACCCAATTTATACATACTTCATAGATATATGTAGTTGTGTTTGCTATGGCTTTTTGTTAGAACATTGTACACTGCAGAGTTAATCATCACTAACATTGACATGTAGAGAACAAATAATATGCTTTCTGCTGCTACAGATAGTTAGCCACAGTGCCAGTTATGGATCTTATATTTTCCAAAGTTTAATTTAAAAAAATCAAGGCACCAGGATGTATTTAAGCAATTACACCATAGTCAATTCTCTAACATCAAACTAAACATTACAATATAGTTATAATATATAGTATAAATGTATGCAACCATTTTTGCTCACCTCGAGCAGTCATCACAGCAGTTTTCCATTACTGCTGCTGCTACCATTTTGCTTGTTTTAATGCAAACTGTCCCCTGCTCAAAGTGAAATGTCTAGAGCAGGGAGAATGAAATATCCAATTCATTTTCTTTGCTATTTTTGCAAGTAAATAAGTAAATAAAATGTGGTAAAACTGCCTATTATGTCTACAAAGATGTAGCTGTACAATCAAAGAGGCGATGATTGAGTATATGAATTCCTTTTTTTTTTCAAATGTTGAGGTACAAGCATAATTTATTACTATATGACCATGGCACTGACTTACAAAAACTAACAAGCATTTCTGTTTTTGCCATAATTCAGTTTACAAGTCTTTTTTATCTACATCTGCGTTCCAAGCCATGCAAAGCGCCATATTTTTCTACGCAAGTAAGCTGTAAAACATCACACTTCTCTACACCAATAAGCTTAGCTTTATTTTAAACCAACAGAAGTCAAGATGGGCATGGCTATGTGTAGCTCCAACAAAATGTGTTGTCCTACTCCATCATCCAAACTGCACTCTAGGGTTACCACAAATTTCTGGTGAAAACAGTCATGTTGACCCCCTCTAAAAATTACTGAATTACTCAGTAACTATTCATCAATGGCATTTAATATTTTGACATCACTATTTATGTTGGTCTTGCTTCTGTAAAAATTTAATTTTGAAAAATCTGACCTGGAGACCTCTGGTTGAGTTGACACAGAATAATTCAAAACTCACTTTCATCCCATCTTGTGAATGCAGCAGTTGATGAAATATAAGAGCAGAAACTCTTCAAACTTTCTTTACATTCTTCCGGAATGAGATCTTGAAAGATTAAAAAAAAAATTAAACATTTCTATTTAACAATATTAGAAGATAACATCACTTACATTTACACAGACATTACCTTTATGGCAGGTGTATAAGTACATAACTGTTCATCTTTACAGTAAACTATATCAGGTGTGCAATAATGGTTTACTTCCTCAGCATTTTTGAAAAGAACCTCATTTGCTAAGATTCAATTGTATTATGTATATGCCTGGATTATACAAGGCATCAACCATACTGCTATCTGAGTATCAGTGTAGGATGACCACTGATTTCTATAACATACTGTACAAAGCATATTTTTAATTGCAAATTGATATGTGTGTATATGTGTGTGTGCGTGCATGTGATGTGTATGTATATATATATATATATGCGATATAAAAACGACACAGCCGCTAAAGTACCTTCTGTAAAACAGTGTCTCAGCCATTTGACCAGACGTATTACCATGTCTTCATTCCATTGGTTGATGCTACCCAGAGCACTGCTGTATGGCTGGTAGTAAAAGTGTCTGACAGCTGCCTTACCAAACTCCCTCCATAGCACAGTCTTATAATGACAGAGCAGCTTCACATAGGTATCAGAATTCCTGAGATCTGCAGGAATTATGTTTGACCTAGAGATCAACCTAGGTCTGTTTAGAAAGCTCCCCTCACTGACTCTATGACAAATCTCCATAGGGTTCTCTGGAGCAATCATCCTGTCTAATGAAGGTTTTATAGAAATATGCAGAGCTAGGAGATTGGTCGAGGACATTAAAACATTAAAAAATGTATTTAGACACTCTCTGTCTCGGCAGATAAATGCAGAGAAAGGAAGATTTGAGGACCAGAGGCTATGCAGCCTTTTGGGTAGCTCATCAACAGCAGCTTTAGCTTCAAGATGTACGACATGTTTGTTTATTGTGGGTGATGAAAGTCTACTATTAAGTTTATGGTATTCCAACTGGCCCCTCTGCTTTCTTGGATCGTTTGCCTTATAGAGGAGGTCACTCTGCTGGGAAGTCCATATGTAAAATTGTTCAGCCATTTTCTGTGCTTGACTCTGAGCTAAAATCATCATTAGCTGCTCCACTGGGAATTTTTTAGGACCAGTATCATTCCAAAACAAACAAGGGCTGACCTGAGGAAGCCATGATCTCCAGGCATACGCTCTTCTTGGTCTTCTCTTTTCCTCCACAACTTGGTTATACAGCTCAACAGCACACAAAAGGTCCACCAAGGCATCTTTGGGCACATGATCCAACTGGGCAGTGGCCAATGCAGTAAAAGCTGTGTGGATACAGCGCTCCATTAACTCCAAGGCCTGAAAGTCCAGCAGATATAGAGTTTGCTGCATGGAAGAAAGCATCTGAAGATAGCTGAAAAGACCATGCCGCAGATGGGGGTCAGAGCAAGTTTTGGCCCAGAGAAGCTCCCAGTGGTTAACATGAACCTGGAGCTCCTGGCACATAGCTCTAAGGCAGAGGTTCCACACAGAGTTCAGCTGCTCTTCAACCTTTCCCCTGTCAGCCAGCAGATGCACCCTCTCCAACACCAAGCCCAGCTGCCCCACAAAGCAGATGGCTGCGTGGGTGCATTGGGCATACTCGTGTAGGAAGAGCAGCTGGGCTCTTTGCTCCATCAGATGCTGGAGCTGGCAGTAATGCAGGCTGAAATTGGCTGTTTGAGGGTGGTGGTAAAAATCGGACCCTCCAGAAACAGACAGACCCTTCACACAGCCAATCAGCCTCCCTCCTGATGCCGGATCCCTCAGTGTGTGGCACTGTGAGCTCAGGCTCTGTAATGTTTGCCCGAGCTGCTGGACATGTCTGGAGGAACAGGAAGTGACACACTCAGAGTCCCAGCTGCCATCTTTGGTCTTCTGCCTTGTGATCCACCTCAGGCAGGGCTTTGGCTGGTCACAGTGCAAAGCCTCAGTCTTCTGGTGAGGTGTTCTGAAGGGACTCTGGTACCGAAAGGCTAGGAAGAAATAGGATGGCAAAGCATTATTTTATTTTTATTTTCAAAATTAAGTGAGCAACTGTTGCAACTAAAACACAGTTGTGGAACTTTCTAAAAATTACATGTACAGAGTTAGAGACGTGGATTCTGTGCTTTTAATGCTTTTAAATAGGATTTGTGGAAAGTGGCAGCTATCGTTTTTATTAATAATAACAACATTATTCAAACATGAACATGTGCAACATTTACCATCATATTTATCATTTAAGATAGTTTCCTCCTGAAGTACATCTGAACAGTCACTTGGTCGTCTCTGTGGAAAAACAAGCAAAAATAGCAGATCAATAACATGCTCAGCAGAAAAACTCAGTGATGATGTCTTGGTTCATATTTTGGAGTTATTTGAACTGCAGAAAGACATTTACAATCAAGTTTAATGAGGAAACGAGAAATACACAGGAGTGTATAGAAACTCTAACCTGTCCATCATCAAGACATGCAGTTTCAGGGCTGCCAGCAATCGAAAGATATGTCTTGTCTGTTTTGGTTGAGAAAGTCAGAATGTTTAAACTTCATTGACAGACTTACACTAATTCTGTTTGCATACATTCATCTATACAATGGGTGGCTACTAAGATTTTATTTTAAATTTTAGTAGACTTATTTCTAAACATTTCCTGATCTCCACATATTGACCCAATCCTTCTGTGCATTTCATTCTGATTAATATGGGGTGTTCAGTCATGCTCCTAGATGGCCAGTGTCCTGCAGAGTTAAACACTGATCTGTTATGTACTTGCTTAATAACAGGTTGGATTGCAACTTTAACATATTTAAAGCTGCTATTAGTGAGCTGCTGTAACAACATAACAAAGATAAAAAAGTGATTGTGAGACCTGCTTGTGTTTGTATGTTTGCTGTGGAGTCACTCTGTCCCTCCTGAGGGCTGCGTGATGTGTGAGCCATCACAGCTATCCTGAAACACACACATACAGTGCATTCAGAAAGTATGCATGTTTCCTCCATACGTAACATTTAGAATTGAGGCCAAACAGTTTAATATTAGTTTCTTCAGACCAGAGAATCTTGTTCCTCACAGTGAGGGCCCTTTAGTTGCTTTTTTTGCAAACTCCAACTGGGAGTTCATGTGTTTTGTACTGCGGAGAGGCTCACATCTACCCACGCTGCCATAAAGCCAAGGTCAGCGGAGGGCTGCAGTGAAGGTTGTCCTGCAGGAATTTTGTCCTATCTCCACACAGAATTTCATTTATCATCAGGTTACCTCTCTTTCTAAGGCCCTTCTCCCCCAGTTTCTTAGTTTGGCCAGACAACCAGCTCTTGGAGGAGTCCTGGTTATACCAAACTTCTTCCATTTGAGAATTATAGACGCTACTGTGCTATTCAGAACATTAAGTGCAGCAGAACGTTTTTTTTTTGTGACCTTCCCCAGATCTGTGCCTGATATGCACTGTCAGCTGTGAGGCCTTTTACAGAAACGTGTGCCTTTGCGCTAATGTTCAATCAATTTAATTTACCACAGGTGTACTCCAATCAAGGTGTATAAACGGCAACACTGCAACGATCAAGAGAAATAGGAGACACCTGAACTCAATTTCAAGTGGCGTTTCAAGGGTCTGAATATTTATGACAATGTGATATTTAATTTTTTTTCATTTTAATAAATTTGCAGACATTTCTATCTTCTATCTCTCAAATTCTGTTTCCACTTAGTATGGGGTACGGAGTGTAAATATGGGGAAAATTAATGAATTTAAAAGACTGTAGAATCAGGCTGTAACAACAAGTTTTAAAAAAGTGAAGAGGGTCGGAATACTTCCTGAATGCACTACATATATTTCACATACACACTAAAAAGAAAACCTTAGATGTACAGTAACCCAAAAATAACACAATCATAATAAAGCTAATAGTTTACCAGATCAGATTAATCTCTAGTATGACAGTCTAGCCTAAAATATAACAGGATAAACGAAAGATGCTAAAAGTATTTTAAAACAAGATTGCAACATCATCCTTCATTTATAAAAAAAAGGACGAACTGTCGCTCTCAAATAACAGCACGTGAACAATATTACATGTAATAACACAACAAAAGAAGGTTAACACCCACCTAAACTAGAACTGGTCAGGAAAACGGTTGTGGTATAATCCAGTATTTTAGTTTAATTTCATCCCCAGTCTGTATCCTTCATCATAACACACTGATGCTAACAGTTGTTTACTAACCATTGTCGATCTATTACTCGCGAAATGCACCTAATAATAACAGTGTCTCATCTGTGCACATGACCGAAAGCCTTCACTTTCCTCCTTAGCACACTAGAAGACACCTATTTTGAGTACTAGGTTGATGACAACAGGTTAGTTAATCCTTAATTAAGCACATATGACAGAATTAGCTTAGCATAAGATAAACGGCCAATCAGATGAGCTGTCTCTAATCGTGTCTCAAAACCTCGTAAGAAACCTATATAAACAGCACCAGTTGGGGCATTATCTAGCGCGTTCCGAGTCAGCAACATTATTATCCAACCCGACCCATATCCAAGTGTGACGTCAATCGCCCCGCCCATGTTTCCTCGTGGCAACTGCGTTAGCCAATCAGCGATAACTATGCATTTACGTAATTTCCTTTAGACTGCAAGAAGATGGAGGCGGTAAGTTTAATTCATTATGTATCTATATGTCCACATATCTTTGCGATTAATGCTCTATATATTATATATATATGTATATTACGATATCTTGTTAAAATACGATAATAATTTTCTTTGCGTTATATCTTGCAGCTTTAGTAATTATTAAATTGTTGTTGACAGACACCTTACATTGAGACGGAGCAATGACTTCAGTTTTTAGAGGTACTGCGGTCACGCCAGCCGAATGTGAAAATACGCGGTCAAGCCAGCCGCACTTTTTGTGTGCGCGTCTAATCGTGCTCTTACGGTACAGCTGCAGCCAGCGGTCAAAATGGATGTAAAGCTGCCGTCAGGACGGCATATCTGTATGTATGTTTGTATGTATGTATGTATGTATATAATAAAATATCATAATAAAGTAATTAATCAAGGCTTCATGTCTTTTATCAGAAATACAGGAATAGTGTTATACTGTAATGTATTTAAGTATGTCAATTATACCAATGATGCAAAGCTGAATTTTCAGCATCCTTCCTCCTAAATAATTATCATAAATAATTGTAATATAATGATTTATCATTGAACATTTCTTAATATTTTTGAGAAAACTGTAAAAACATTTTTATGTTTTATGCTTGGGCTACATCTAATAGATTTGAAAATGGGCGATTTGAAAATGGGCGATTTTGGGGAAAGATTTTTATGATTGTTTGAAAATGGGTGATTTTGACTTCTCATATTTTCAAAACTATACAGTAAAATAACATTGACAAATTGACACAGTAGTACTCAGGGTGACTCTGAACACGAATGCATTGACAGAATGAGCAAACCTCTTAAGCAAAGATTATTATGAGTGTTTGAACTTCTGATGTTTGGGGTGATTTTGACTTTTCATATTTTCAAAACATGTATTATTTGTGATCTGATGCACTAAAGCAATACATGCATTTTTATGCCTAGTGTATTAGTTTATATCCCTAATAGTGTTTATTTGTTTTAAAAAATATATATATTTTGGCTCACCGTGCACAGCAATACACAGAAAATAAAAGAAAAAGAAGGCCATTAAGGATCCGCCTAAAGACGGCAGCTTTACATCCATTTTGACCGTTGGCGGTAGC
>JAZGTI010018255.1:0-11744 GCA_036877585.1 Botia kubotai
CAGCGTGACTGTCTCACTGCTGCGCTTCTGTAATTTACAGGTACATCGTGCAGATGTGTTATCATAATCTCAGATCCGGTTACACATATCAGACCTGCGCATGCATCAAAGCATTATTATGCATTTCATGTATAAAAAGTATATGTGTGATTTTAGTTTAAGGTAAGCACCATCGATCGGTGAGTTTTAGTCTTTGGAAGCGCAAAGTAGTAAGTCATGAAGTTCATGAAATTATCTTGAGTATCATTGTTTAATGATCAGTTTTAGCTCATCATTACCATCATCATTAACTCGACGTTTCCTGCAACATGATTTTGAACGTGTTTACGCCTTTACGCGTTAAGGTCCTTTTGCTCTAATTGTAGCATCCAGTTTTGCCCTCGAGCTTTTGAAGACTCTGCAGTTTAAAATAACGAAGTGTTACTCTCAGAGCTTCTAGATATTGTGTGAGCTGAGACGAGACCTGAGACGTCACTATTCAGGGACATTTATAACTTTGCTTGTGCTCCAAGAAGTATTTGGATCCTTAATACACGAATTGAATTTGTATGAATGTCCTTCTGTTAGACAACACATGTCAAACTCAACGGCGTTTATCTGACAGCTTTTAAAGAGAGAGGAAACAAACTGGTAATATGAAAATGTTTCTTTTAAAACGAACACCATTGAACTCACATCTGTCTGATATTATTATTTAGGATAAGTGTAAATAATTAATGATTTCTGATTAATCCCAATTATGTTTGACACATATTTTTAATGCTTTTCTTAATAACTTAACTGATATTTTAGTTTTTTTTTTTCATTTTTTCAGTCTGTTTGTAATATATCATTCACACATCCAGGACTGAAGGAGGAGTAATTAATATACATTGATAAACTAGCATGGGTTAACCACTAATATGAATATTGGGGAAGGGGTGCATTCTCAGGGACATTTATAACTTTGCTTGTGCTCCAAGAAGTATTTGAATCCTTAATACACATTGAATTTGTATGAATGTCCTTCTGTTGTACCTGTAAAAATTAAAGGGGAACTAGCTCTTTACATTCATTAAATAGCTTAAAACTGAAAAGCTCTCAGAAAAGCAAAGGTTGTTCTGAGAAAACCTTTATTCTTTTTCTTTTTTCAGATGTCAGTTGGTTGCATACACTATGAAAGTGTCAAATTCTACCACAGGCCACTATAAATATAGTTATTGCAGAGCTCTGATCTTCATAATATTTTGAGTGGAAACACTGACCATGATCTTGTTAGTGTGAGGCTAAAAACGTTGCTCCCTTTGTGAACAGGTGTTGAGATTTGACATGCTAAAACAGGAGTAAGAGACCCAAGCTTTTAGAGCAGGGGATGGGGGTTGTGGTGTCTCGGTGGAGGGTAAGTATACTTTACTTGGCCTCAAACTGCACTTGTAAGCTTAGACTACATCTCTACTAGACTAGTAATCACTAGTGTCAAGGTCACCAGTTACACTTTATTTATGACTTGATGACATAAGTCCATTAGATGCAGCTTCCACTGCTGTTAAAGGATAAATCTGGTCAGGTCCCTTTCCTTTTCAATGTGATACTTATCGTGTATCGTGTACTGCATGCTACAAATCTCTTAAGTTCTCACTCGATTTTGTCTTTAAATGAATATGTACATTAATAAAGTACACTGAGGTGTCAACTGTTGTGATTTACTAACTAATTTTGTACATGTTGTACCTCTTACCTGTACTTACAGTTGTGTGTTCTTCCACAGGCCAAGCTGTCCACTGTAGAGGTTTTGGAGGGACTTGATAAGGTACAAAACAGGGCAAGTCTTTGCAGATTTTATCCTGATCTGTCTCTCAAAATTTATTGACAATGGGTTTGTTTCTAGCACTGAATTCACAAAAAACTGTTGTGTCTAATGAATCTTCAAGTGTGCTGTTCTATCAGAGTGCCTTTAAATGACCCTGATGCCATACAGATATACAGATACATATTCTGATACATATTCTGTGTCCACTCTGCGGAAGAATACATTTGTCACAGTGTAGTAAAGAAAAGAGGAGAAAAGCCCCTTTAATATGGCTTTAATCAGTGCTTGTTTATTGATGATGTTTTTGAAGTTTAGTCATGTTGTCCCAGTTGACACTGAGGTTTATAGATTAACAGAGAGAGTTACAGACAGAAACATCTGTCTACTGCAGCACAGGCCCCAGGGAGGAGACATAAGATAAGATGGTTGTTATACAAAACCACACACTTTCAGTAAGAGGGGTCTGTTAAGTTGGCATTTTTCAGGGCTTTTTTGTTTGGACACCAAAATAATGTGATTTATTTATTTTTTTACTAAAGACAATGGATCTGTTTTTGTAATGTGTTGGACTAAAAATAATATATTATAAATGTATTATTTTTAAATCTGTGGATAGAGAACAAGTGAATTTGACAGGGGTTTGATTAAAATAAGAAACAAGTTCTCTTTCCAAGCTTCCTGTGTGTAGCAGAAAACTTTCAAGTTTTATAGCAATCTTGGGTCCTTAAGGTTTTCATGTGTCCTCCCCAATCTTGAATGCCCTTTTACACTAATAGTGCTGCAATTTTATTAATGCATGCTCACAGTTATTAATGTTCTATTTTGACCTGGTGTTTAGGTGTTCAATAATATATATTAATTGTGTGAAATCAGAAGCGTCAGTATAAATGGTCCTCGTGTGTGCAGTGTTTGTATTGTTTTTCTAAAGGATGGAGTGTTGCTTTCACTCAGGACATTCAAGCGCTGAAGGAATACAGAGAGAAGAACCAGAAGCAGTTGAAGTTATGGCTTTACTTGCTGCTGTTGTACTCCGCTCTGCTTTATCTTATCACATGTGCAGTCATCTATGTGTGGTACATCCCAGAATGGCTGATAGGAAAATGAATAGTGGCGTCACCGTTCTTGAGATTTCCTCTGTTGTAAGTACTTGTTATAACTCAGTATACAAATTGAGACCAATTAAGACTCACATCAAACTGGTCCAGTAAAAATAAATAATAGAAATGATGATAACCTGTACATCAGTTTACTCTTCACTTTGATGAATGAATAATAAGTGTCATGATTATGAGTTTATCAAGAGTTTTCTCTTTCTGCTCACAGAGTTTGGCTCCTGAGCAAACGAACAGAGAGGAACAGTAAGAGTTTTCCTGTAAACTTGATCTTAACTTCATGCCTCATTGAGCTTGTGCGTTTAGCATTAATCACACTAACTTCTTATTTTCATGTGTATCTTTCTGTTTCTGCATCTAAGATGAAAAATTAGAAGAGCTGAAAGCAGAGAAAAAGAAAATAGTGAGTAATGAGCAGGAGTCAGTGTTGGTCAGTGCAGGGACTGTTGAAGCTTTTGAATGTCCTGTCTGTCCTCACTCCCGTGCAGACACAAGTAGCATAAGTTTGGACTTGAACGCAGACTTCTAAATGTCTTTAGCTTAAATGCTCATCCCTTATAAGCAGGTTAGCCCTAAACTAATGTTAACAACAGCACCCTGTGTTCCTTTTGTGGCATTTAGCCGCTATGCTGTCACAGAGAGAAAGAGATCATTTCTGCTCTTAATAAATAATGTGAAATCAATGCAGACAGCAGTTAATTGGTGCAGAGACTTTATCTGGTAAAGTGCTTGGCTAATGACTTGTCTTTAAATAAACAGTGTTTGGTGATGAGAGGAAGTAAATCTGAGAAATTGCTTGTCATCTACTGTCATGTTTAATAACTTTTAATAATTACAGCTGATGGAACACTTGCCTACATATAGTACATTTATATATATATATATATATTTTTTTTTCTGAAGGACCCATTGGTCCACTTGCGACTCCAAGAAAAGGCCAAGGTGAGATGTCTCTGTTTTAAAGTCCCTATATAGGACTGTAATCCAGTGGACCCCGTTTCCTTTTGATTTACTGCAGAAAGTCTTGTTTTACTGTGCATGTTGTTTTAAAGGATAAAGATCCTCTCCATCAAAGGAATGAAACAAATAAAAGCTGCACTTAAGAAAATATTGTGTAAGGTGAGAGTTCAGGGATTAGTTGGGGTTATTGAATTAAACCAAGTATTAAGTGAGCAGTTGAGACCTTGTGTCCTGTGCGTGACGTGAAGCAGTTTTCATTGTTTTTGTCTATATATTGTCTTTTACCTCAAAGAACATCTGTAGTTTTATTACTACAGTCAGACAGCTGTGACTGCCAGGAGGCTCAGGCCGGCTGTGTTAGCAGAGTGAATTATGCAGTGTGTATACAGTTCTGGGATCAGTTAAAGCAAACACCTTCAGGAGGAAATCAAAAGTGAAAAGCAACTCAGTTCACTGCAGTGTCTCCATATGCTGGAACATGAGTAAACAGCAGGGATCCCAAACTATGCCAAGTCTGGCAGAAATGACCGCTCTTCTGCTATGATTGCTCTTGATGTTAAATGATATCAATTATGAGTGTGGATCACAGCAGGCGTCTGTTGGGAGGTCCCTGTTGAAGCCGTTAGTAAAAGCTAGGGCTGCCCTGTCTAAGGGCTGTCCTAGTTGACCGGTAGTCATTCATTTAAATCATTAGTCGAATAGTCGTACGTTTATGATATTAATTTAATTACATGAATATGCACTGGAGAGGGTGTATTTGATAATGGTTTGAGTTTAAGGGATGAGAGAATGTAGACCAATGTTAGCAATGTTACATATAACATCAGAGAAATACTAAGCCGTAATAATGAGCTTTTAAAGTCTAAATTTAATGCATGCATAAATCAATCAATCTGTGTGACACCGGTAAAATGACTGAATGTGATAATGCAAACAAAATACAAAGCCTCTACATTATATAAAAATAACTAAAAGATAAAACGGCAAACACTATATCAGTATAGACAATTATCTAACTCACATTACTATTTTTGTCTCTGTTCTCAGTCTTTTAGGAGAAAGTAACACTGGACATTGTGAAAAGCTTAACATGCTATTTAGTGCTTTGCGTTCATATTCTGGGCTCTTCTGCTTTTCTGTAAACAGTACATTTTATTAATTATTAATTATTATTATTTTTATTTTTATTAAATATTAATTATTTTATTGCATTTACACAATTACATTTTATTTATTAGTGTATCATGAATCTTGTCATTTGGTCTTAATGGATTCAAACACGATGAAGTGTTTTAGGGCACGAGTTCGCCTGCAGTGTCAGGGAGAAGTGAGCTCTGTGTACTGCTCACGATGGAAAAAGATGCGCGCTGATGCCATGGATGTGGAAGGGATGCAGCGCAGGTGCTTAGCAGATCTGGCAAGCTTAGCATAGCGTCTTTTATGGCCTCCATGTCCACACTTTGACAAACTTGGATATGCTCCTAATAATAGCTCACATTTATCTAACGTAAGTGGCTATATAAAGTATACTACTACTTGTTAAGCTACTATTTTTAATTTTATTTGTAGTTTCAAATAATAAGTGATGTTTGAGGTTCATACATTTTAAATGAACATTTGCTTGCAGCATTTGCACATTACCTTTCCTTATCATATATTACCTTCTCAAAATGATCTCATTTGATGTCCTTTGATTTCAGAATGACCACATATCTGTCCATCACAGACTGCCAGACTTTGCTGGTCTTTCATTTTTTTCTGCGACTAATAAACAAATTCAAATTCGTTAGACTAAGCCTTTTATCTTCGAACATTGATTAGTCGACTGATAGGGGCAGCGGTATTAAACAACGTCCCTCTTATCATTCATGATCGGCCCTGCAGCCGAGAGCCACTGGGATGTGCGCTGACGTGTGTGTGTGTGTGTACAGCAACACACCCTCCAGGTCCACCTCTGGCAAGGCCCATCCTCCCTAGAGACAGAGAAGCCATGGACAGGATCATTGAGTACTTAGTGGATGATTGATCCCAGAACATGTAAACGCTCTGCCTCAAGATCATGATTTGTCTCTGTACGCCCAGCAAAATCAGAGTGGCATGTGATTTCATAATGCTGAAAAATCACCATATAGTGCAGTGAAGTTCAATTTCAGTTCAGCAAGTCAGGTAAGTGAAGCTCGGCTTTGCCAGTGAAATTAATATCACACCGTTTCTAAATATATTACATAGGGCAGCATGAAACAGCATGCAGTGACACATTTCTGTGTGGTACAGAATGTTCTGCAGGACATAATATAGGAGGGACCTTAACTTTATCTGTAGGGTTTGGATCTTATAGTGGATTTATTATATCAATAATTCAAATTTATTAATACAGAGCTTTTTACAACGTTGCATTTACTTTCACTAATATTATTGTTCAGGGTGGGGTTAATCCTAAATGTTAAACTTTATGAGTCAGAAATAAACTTCCCTTAATTTGACTATGTTGTCCTATTAGTTGTCTTCTCAGGGTTGTGCAGTTTACCATTTATAAAAACACAATTTTTTTAAGTCTATGAATTAAATCTAAAGTCGTTGCACAGTGGAATTTAACTATATTAGTTCAACACTCGCAGTCTGCGATATTCTTTCAAGGTTGCTGGGCTTCACAGCGCCGTGTAACCGTACTTCTTGATAGCTGGAAAGCTTTGATTGAAGATAATATTTCTGGTTTGTTTTTAAAGTCTCGAAACAATGAGTCAGCTGCTTCAACAAAGGCCTCTTTTACCATCTCTTTGTCTTTGTAGGACTTCTTGTGCTTAACGATGAAGTGACTCACCCAGAATGATGCTTCGGTGGCTGCGTTCGCTTTTGTGGTCAGCTGTGAGAAAAATGACTGCTGTCCGGATAACTGGGATTTTAGTTCTTTCACCTTTCTCTTTCTCAGCTCGCTTTTCGGAGGGAAGTGAGTGTCATAGTTTTTATAACAAGTCCGAAAATGCCGCTCCACATTTCCCTCCGTCGGAATAGCAATGGTAGACTGGCAGATGAGGCAAATGCACTTTGAATATGACATTACGAAAAAAAAGTCTTCCTCCCATTCCACATGGAAATGGTAGGTTTAGGCTCCCCCACTCATTTTTATACCCTTTCTTGAATTTAGAAGAAATAAATTGGAGGCTAACTAGGCAACTCGGTAGCTTGCTAGAGTTTTGTAGCACTTGGCGCGGTTTTACATGGATGCGTGGTTACCCATGTGTCAGAAAAGGTCAGATGTCAGACTGGCTGCCCTGTGTCAATCAAGTTACAAATTTCATAGTGAGGATGGATGATAGGCTGATGTCTATTTTTTTATGCCATGCGATCTACCCACGCTACCTTTGCGATCGACCGGTAGATCGCGATCAACATATTGGGCACCCCTGCCATACACCATGAGACACACATGCCTCCCGCCCCTCACCTATGTCACATTATTGGCTGGGTGCTGCAACCCAAATGAATTACTGTGTGTTTAACCCTAACTATAAAAGTATGAAGCTGATTGCAAATAATTGAGATTGAAGTATTAAATCTGTAATTAATCTGTAAGTATTAAATTGACATCTAATTAGTCCCCCAAAGCTGTTTGTGTTGCTTAAGTTATTGATTTTGTGTCAATACTGAGGTACCAGATGTTGATATCATGTTGAAAGCCCAAATTTTGGCAGTGGTCCAGCTCAAATCCTGGTTTTAACATAATTTCTCTTTACTGCAGATATGCTCTGATATGCCAGCAGTGTTTGTCTCATAATGGCATGGCTTTAAAAGAGGAGTTTGAGTATATTGGTAAGATTAAATAAATATTTAATATACACTGCTCCAAAAAAATAAAGGAACACTTTGAAAACACATCAGATCTGATGTGTTATTATGGAAAAAATATTATGCTGGATATCTATACTGATATGGACTGGGTAATGTATTAGCAACGAAAGGATGCCACAAGATTTGATGGAAATGAAAATTATCAACCTACAGAGGGCTGAATATAAAGACACCTTGAAAATCGAAGTGAAAAAGTAATGCAGCAGGCTAATCTATTCTGCTAAAATTTTATTGCAGCAACTCAAAATGGTACTCAGTAGTTTGTATGGACCCCACATGCTTGTATGCATGCCTGACGATATCAGTGCATGCTCCTAAATGAGACAACGGATGGTGTCCTGGAGTATTTTCTCCCAGATCTGGATCAGGGCATCACTGAGCACCTGGACAGTCTGAGGTGCAACCTGGCGGCATCAGATGGACTGAAACAAAATGTCCCAGAGATGTTCTATTGGATTTAGGTCAGGCGAGCATGGGGGCCATTTAATGGTATCAATTCCTTCATCCTCCAGGTACTGCCTGCATACTCTCACCACATGAGGCCGTGCACCAGGAGGAATCCAGGACCTACTGCACCAGCATAGGGTCTGAAAACGGGTCATCTGGATTTCATCCCAAGACCTATTGACTGTCAGGGTGCCATTGTCTAGCCTGTAGAGGTCTGTGCGTCCCTCCATGGATATGCCTCCTGTAGACCATCACTAACTCACCACCAAACCGGTCATGCTGAACAATGTTACAAGCAGCATGACATTCTCCACAGCTTCTTCAGACCCTTTCACGTCTGTCACATGTGCTCAGAGTGAACCTGCTTTCATCTGTGTAAAGCACAGGGTGCCAGTGGCAGTGTTCAATTCTGGTGTTCAATGGCAAATGCCAATCGAGCTCCACGGTGCCGGGCAGTGAGCACAGGGCCCACTAGAGGACGTATCCTCATGAAGTCTGTTTCTGATTGTTGGTCAGAGACATTCACACCAGTGGCCTGCTGGAGGTCATTTTGTAGGGCTCTGACAGTGCTCATCCTGTTCCTCCTTGCACAAAGGAGCAAATACCGGTCCTCCTAATTGTAAAGGATGTTCTACGGCCCTGTCCAGCTCTCCTAGAGTAACTGCCGGTCTCCTGTAATCTCCTCCATGCTCTTGAGACCATGCTGGGAGACACAGAAAATCTTCTGGCAATGGCATGTATTGATGTGCCATCCTGGAGGAGTTGGACTGCTTGTGCAACCTCTGAAGGGTCCAGGTACTGCCTCATGCTACCAGTAGTGACACTGACCCTAGCCAAATGAAAAACGAGTAAAAAAAAAAGTCAGAAAAGATGAGTAGGAAAAAAAAAAGTCAGTGACCTCCACCTGTAAAATCATTCCTGTTTTGGGGGTCATCTCATTGTTGCCCATCTTGTGCACCTGTTGTTAATTTCATTAACAACAAAGCAACTAAAACTGATTAACAACCCCCTACTTCTACTGTTCTGAGTTGTTTTGAGCAGTGTATATAAGATAAATATGCAGCACTTTGTTTATCATGCTAATGTTTAGTGTGTCTTTAAAAAGCAGACAACTTGAGATGCATTTTTCAGATGGTGTTCCTGGATGTTTGTGTGTGCTGTTTATTTTGATATAAATGTCTAAGGATCAGTTGAGTTAGTTTTTTATATTGCTGCCGTTTTAGAATTCAGATGTGCTTACTGTTATTTACTGAACCCTGCCCGGAGGATGCATCCCCAGGCCCCACGTTCCCAGAATCCATTGCAGAAACCAAGATGAGCCAAGACCTCCCTGTTGTTGCCATGGAGACTGACCTGTCTGGCTTTCTACCTGACCCAGGTAGCAGATCCCCACCAAAGTTCACTTGAGCAACAGAAGCTGATGGGGTTTAGATGCTACTGCTCTGTATTTAAGGATTTTTGAAAGGATGGGTTTGTGTTTACTGCAGGTTTTGTTGTGAGTGTGTGAGAGGTGGAGAAATGTAGGAGTGTGTGTGTGTGTGTGTGCGTGCGTGCGTGCGTGCGTGCGTGCACGCCTCTGAGGAAACATTTGCTGGTGTTCTGCTGTCTGAAAGCAGATCTGTAAGGTAATTAAAGGCTTTAGAGTCTTTTATTACCCCCTGCAGTACTGCCTAGTTACTAGGGCTTTACCCTGTGTCTCAGCCCGCTGCACACACACACACACATACACACTGTCTCTCTCCTCTTCTGTTAATATGTGCTCCTTCAATGGCAAGTGACTTATAAATTGCATGGACAGTGTGTGTTTAATTTCTGCATCTTCAGTGCTACATTTTTGTTTATTGTCTGTTTATTTGATGGTTAGCAGAGATTCTTCTGTCATCTGATGACCAGTATTTTAGGATCTCCATAAGGGTTGTTTTCTACATTATTATAATATTTCCCCTTTTTGAACAACTATCTATTTTAGTTAAGTTTCAATATTTTTTACCTTTACAACTAAACTTGCAGTGGAGCTCTGTAATTATTGGAACATCAAGTAGAAGACTTTTTTGTAAAATTAATAATCCATATATATAATCTGGATTATTATGTGGATCTATCTGCAATAATTACATTGCTAAAATTAAAAGATTATTTTGTCTCGTTTACAGGTAGCTGGTCTGTGAAAGCAGAAATACAGAGGGCTCAGCACACGACTGTTTCTTAGTTGTCAAGAAAAGCAGCTGTTATCATGCGTTTCACTCTCATGTAAACACTTGTTTGTAATTGAACGTATTTAATATTCTTATTTACAATACATAAGAATGGAAGAAAGTCCTAGGTCTATGTATAGATAATAATATCCTCTTAGTGCCTGTTATAAAGCTGTAGCACACAGCAGGTGTGGGGCTCAGAGAGATTGGTCCCATGTTTACATATTTGTTCTGATACTTTGAAAGGAATGTCTGTATTTATTGCTGCATAAAAACCATCAGTATTTTCAGCCCAATGTGCCTTTTATTTTGACCCTAAAATAAACTGTGGAAATGTCATGTTTACAGACATATCACCTGTTTTCTCAAAAACTCTAAGTGGCCTGCAGTATTGCCCGTGTCACTCCTAGCCTTTGGTCCATCCATTCTGACATGTAGAGACACTGAAAAGAATGTGTTAAAACAAAGTCCATTTTCATTAGGCAGCTTCTTTTAGCTTGTGATTATTTTATTTTAGCTCATTGATCATTTCAGACAGTATTAGATAATGGGAGTGACACACAAGCCGACTGAGCTTGATTACTTGACCCTCTTCATTTGCAACACAAGAGCTATCTCTGCTCCGGCTGCCCCCTGACACATGCATTCTCTCATGTCAGTCTCTTGCATTTGTCTTTGGGATTTTATAATGCATGTTTACAGATATGTGCCCCCAAGTGCAGTAATGCATCACTGTCAGGGGGACAGTTCCACCTGATTGTCTCTGACCTCTGACGGCACCCCAGCGTTCCTGAAAAATAACCCGTCAATAGGACATTTGAAGCTTTCCCAGCAAATATGATGCAGATCAAGTGTTAGTGAATTGCTCGTAGGTGCTCAGTGGCACACCCCCAAACACAAGCCTTTTGTTTCAGAGTCAAACTCCTAGATGCATCATGCTGCACACAGAATTGACATTTTATTTGACATATTGGTCGTGCTCTGTTAGTGATATTCTGTGTTTTTGAATTCCGATCCCATCCCAAGACCTCCCAAGCTCCCAAACACTTCAGAATAGTCTTTCTTAATAGGTATTTACGCAGGAACTAATGCAGAACAAATGGTTAGTTCTACATTAACACTAGTCACTACTGATACCTAATAGGAAGTGATTAAATGATCAGTAGGTAATAGCAAACGAATGTTTAGGGTAAGTAACAATTAGTTGGTAGAAGAAAATTTGTAGAAGAAAAACATGTCAATAAACATGACCTGAGAGGAAAGAGCCAATGAACATTGGGCAAAAGAGTTTTGGGCCGAGCTACGGCTTATCTGGAAGTGGGTATAAAAGGCTAGCAGCATCCCAACCATGCCTTCAATTCACCTTGGCTAAAACGTCACTGCTCCACAACG
>JAZGTI010018256.1:0-11744 GCA_036877585.1 Botia kubotai
TGGGAAAGTGGGTTTGGCTTTCTGTTTAAATAACCTGCATGTACTGTGGGAACTGTCAGCTATGGAGTGAGTGTTTATAAGTGGAAGAGTTCAAGAGTTGGGTGAGTGGTTTTTAATGTAGATCAGGTACTGAAAGAGCAGTTCAGATAACAGCACCTTTGATGATTGGTTAATTTGGCCCGCTCCAGACAATTGCGGTAAAAATTTCCTTCCCTCGTAAAGTGACTAAACCTTCCTCCCATTATTTAACCTTCACTGCATTTATTTTGTTCTCTCCCCATCTTCTCTTTCTTTTCTTTTCCGTGTCATTCGTCCTCTGTTTGCCGTCTGACTCTTCTCATGTTCATTGAACACTTATTTCCTCTTCCTGTCTGCCACACATTCTTCCTTAGTTACTGGTCATCTTGGCCGGCCTGCTGAAGTGTCGTCTCATCGGTGCGGCTGAGTCACTTCGGCAAGTGACGCGCACCCAAGTCATGATTTGCCGTGAAAATTGTGTGCTTGAGCGTAAACACAATCCTTACACAATCCTTCATTCTTCATAAACGCTGCCGCTTTCAAGCCAAATGCTTTGATCCGAAGAATCATAGGTCATATGAGCCTGACGGAAAAGGAAAAACATTAAAACAAAGGAAAACATCACAACAATGGGCCAGAGGGTGCTGTCTTCTCACAGCGGCTGTTACTCACTGCTGCTTCTCACACACCGCTCTGCAAATTTGGACAGGATGGCTGGAAAGTTTTAATCTGCCTGGCATAGATCAGCAGGACTCACTCATAACAGACTCCCATACATACAACAGAGTGATATAATCAGTTCTGTAATTTTAAAACGGGTTGGAGAAAGTTTTACCGCATCAGTGTTAATAGGTAACGTTGTGATGTTGTTATGGTGATGAATAACAGCAAAGCAGCAACAGTGTTGGACTTAGTAAAATTTAAAAAAAGCCGTAATTTATAGGTACCCTGTAAGTTGAACATTTTAATGGAGTGTGCTGTGGTGCACATACAGAAGACCCAGGTTAGATTTCACCCTACAATTTTGTGTAACTCCATTCTGTTGCTTTGCCCTTATTAATTATTTTTTGTCTTTTCTTTTGGCTTAATTATTGAAATGCGCCAAAAAAGCCGTAATAATTTCCCGTTCTGTCACAATGCAATAGACTTAATGGTCCAAAAAAAGGTTTAGTTTCTTATGTAGAAAACATGGTGTCTTATTTGATATAATATTTTTTTATTTAAAGTTTGGGGTAAAATGTCACACAGACATGAGATTTACCTGTTAAGGAAATGGGAAAGTTTGTATTTCAAGTTTGTGTCTGTCCCAGCTCGTGGGGTTTGAAAGTGCAGACGTGATCTTGATGGATGTCTGTGGTGATGATGTGTTGCATATGTTGATGATGTGATATATAATGAAATGCTCCTGAGGGGGTCCCTGAGGGTCTGTCACAGGGTTATACAGGAGTCACATATAGCATTGCTTTCTTCTCAGTGTACCTCATCATCAGGTGTAATACTGACAACTCTTGATGTGTTCGTGTGTGAATTCGCTGCAGGCAATTCAGTTAGATGTGTTTATTGTCAAGGTTTTGTTAAATGGAGCTGAGCTGACAAAATTTGCTGTGTGAAATTCCCCAGAGCAGAATCACACATCAAACAAATGAAGAAATGAAGCCGTGATCCGGCCTGAACTCAGCTTTGTCATCTAGAGTTACGAGACTTGTTGTTGCTTTAAAAGAAACAAGGGGCTCTGATTGGTTTTTGATGTATGTGAGTGTAATGAGTCATTAGAGTGTGTTTAAGGTCTGTTTCAACTGAACACATGGGCGTCATTCCAAACTAGTTTCAATCTAGGAGTGCAGATGAGATTTAGTCCATCCATTCAGTCCTGCAGGGAAATGTTAACAAGACTATATAGCAGATGGCTTACATTCAAAAAGATGATATGGGAATTTATAGGGGAAATGAATGTTCTTTCAGACCAAACTAAACAGAGAAATTTGAGTTTTCTATTCTGTTGCCCCCCCGAGTCTCCTAGTATGTTGTTCTCTCTCTCTCACAGAAAGTTTGCATTCAGTTAATTGAAATTGCGGATGGGTTGCCATGGTTATGCAATAAGAATGCCCCTATAGTCAACAGACATGACTGGCTTCCCAATGCCAATTGTCATACACCCAAACATACGGTACAATACAGAAATATTTGGCACAAATGCAGATTTTTCTCTCCCTTCCCCGTCTGTTTTCCCTTGATTTTGGAAACACTTGCAACCTGTTTGTGTTGGCCACTGCCTGTCTGAATCTCAGGACAGCTGCCGCCCTAGCTGCACTCGCTCTCACACACTTGCACAAATCAGTGAGTAGACTATCGCATACACACAGTAACATACGGTCCATTAGCTGGCTCTTGTACATGCCTGCCTCATCTGCACCTCTTTTCCACACCTCCTTTCAGTTTCTCCTGCTCCTTTCTGCACTCTCTTTGTCCTTGTGTCTGCACAGCTGTGCATCAGCTGTCTGTCTCTTTGGCCGTCTTCAGATCCAGCACTGTCATTCCGCAAGGGGACAGCTGCCACCAAACACACACACACACACACACACACAGATCCTCTCATTCCAAGCCTTCCATGCACACACATACAAACACAAATCACATTTCACAGAAACAAAGGGATGGTGTTTATGGAAAAACACCATAGAGGGGGGCTCTGATTTCTTCAGCTAATGTGTTGGTACATGTAGCTGTTGGAATGGCAGTATGTTATGTTTGGAAGCGTCTCTGTTTTGATGGACCACAGTGTGTGAACTGATAGTGAGCGCTTGTATCTGTTCCATCAGACTGAATCTATCAGTTCCTTAGAATTTGTCCTCCTAACATCTGTGGCCTGTGGTGGAGCGTTAAGAAGGGCATTTAACATTATAATTTAGTAGTTATGGAAATACAATAGAAGCTTGTGTTTGAATACTTTTTATCACTTTTTATCAAAAGTCTTTTTATGAATTTTTATTTATTATGAATTCAATGTTTTGCTCTTTGTTCCACAGGTATGTCTGTAGAACATAGTCCAACTCTGGACAGGTAACCAGGTGTGTCACTGTTGCCATGGTAACACAGATGCTGTCACTGTTGCCTGCCCTCCTTTCTGTCCTCCTTGTTTCCTGGACAACGGCCCAGGACTTGGATTGGCATTTTGACTCTGGTAAGAATGTCATGGACTCTGATTATTATTATTACGTCATGATGAGAAAGTGTGAAGAAACACACAATTTCGGTTTATTTTAACTGTGGTTTTGTGGTCAGACCCTGAGGATGTGTGTGTGTGTGTGTGTGTGTGTGTGTTGTGTATGTGTGTGTCCACACAAAATCCTACTTTCAGACTACATTTAATCCATTTTCAGATCTCTCTTATTATCCATTTCCTCTCTCTCACTGTAATTGGTTGAGGTTTGTAATAAGTTAATGTTGTAAAAAGTTGAATGTTGCATTAATGATTTTGGGGTCATTAAAAGCTGTTTTAATGACCACAGAGTCTCTGAATGAAAGCTCACGATCCATGTGTTTGGGATTAAGTTTTCTCGCCACAACGAGTTGCTAATAGTAAATAATGTAATAAGCTGGAACAGAGACCGATTTGGTCAAAAAGATTTCCAGAGGAGAGAGAGAAGAAAGAGACCCAAAGAGAGATAGTGAGGCTTTGTTGATTTAGTAAAAATTGTGTTTTTCCTGAAGACATGGAGGTGTAAATAGACTAGTAGAAAAGGCTGTATTTATTTCACAGACGCCTTTCAGTGTCAAAACTAAAGGACATGTGCTTATAATACAGTATGACTGTACAGCTCAGCTCTCATCTGTTCTGTATTAGCCAGAGATGTGTGTGATAGACAGAAAAGGAGGTTGGGAGGGTGAGAGAGTTTAGGAGTCATGAAGAGAGAGAGAGAATTTGGAAGAGCAAGCATTTTATTGGCAACAGAATGATGATGTAATGAAATGGGCACCTGTCCACAGTGTGACTCTGTATGTATGTATGTGTGTGTGAGGGTCTTGCTGGCTGGGCTGGGTTTGTTTTCCAGCCCTAGCATTCTTATCTCATGACTCACTCACAGCATCTGAGTATGTCCCCCCAAAACCTCACCCATCACCCGAGCCTGAACACACACACACACATTTACAGGCACGCCCTCCGACACACAAACAGAATTGATATATGATCAGTGCAGATGATTGAATACCACGTTTCTGCCTGAATTATACTCTGTTGTCCTGAATGTATCTCTGTATTTATCTCTGTTTCACTCCTTCGTCTCTTTTTTTAATCTTTGCACTACACCTGTGAGGTTTGCCAAAGCAGCCCAAGCATTCCAGCAATGCTGCTTTGGTATTTTTAAGAGTTTGACATATGCTGTGTGTGAGAATTTACTGTACAAAATGGCCCCCAGAAATGAGTTAATCAGACACAACGCAGCAACATTCCAGAGACGGGCAGTTTTTCTATCCACATTGAAAACGAAGATTACATAAGTACAATGAGAACTTACAGCCAGTTAGAACAGTGTACGTTTTTGCACTGCCTCGCAACTCAATACACAATTAAATTTTGTAATTTCGAATACAAACACATGTATTTTCATGACCACCGAACGCTTCTGTAGACGTAATGCTTTTTATGGTTTTCTGTGTGGAAAATGTGCCATGTATAATATCTAACGTTTGTCATATTTCCACATTCAATCTATTCCTGGCCATGTTTGAGTTTTAATATATACAACATGCAGGATTTTTGCTGCGTTGTTTTCAGATAATGACAGAATTACTATATTTGCAAGATTACACACGCACACACACACACACATATATATATAATATATCATGGAGTTTACTAGGCTCAGACTTGGAAATGATACAAAAATGATTTGTATCTTAATATTTGGGGGGTTGTGTGTGTCAGAATGAACGTGACAGGGTCCTGATATGATCTATGTATCTCATAAGTTTTGGTTGGAGACGTAGCCTTTCTGAAGTGTCTTCTCTGTAACACAGGGAAATGTCGCTATGCTCTGGGGATGGAGGATGGCACCATACCCGACTCTGACATCACTGCATCCAGCGCCTGGTCCGACTCCACTGAGGCCAAACACGGCAGGTGAGAACATGAGATAGCTTTCCAAAAGTCTTTGGCTTGCTGTGAACACTCATAATAATAATAATAAAAATAACAATTTCATGTATGTTTGATTTTGTGGGTGGGTGTTTGTATTGGTGGTCTCTGTTGGTCTCATGAGGGGACGTGATTAGGTTACAGAAATGTCAGTAATGGAGCGTATCCTGATATAGAGCATTAGGTAATGACATTACAGCACTGCATGTCTGGCCTAGACTCACATGCTGCTGAAAACAGGCCAATGCCACAGACACAACATACGTGCTCGCACAACACAGAAGACAACACAAAAACCCACACACGTTGACAGTTAAGCAGAGTTTGGTGTCAACATTTTGCTCTGAACCGAAGGAAGACGTGTGTGTGTGCGTGTTTTTTTTGTCTTTTTGGCAACACACAAATCATGTGGTTGTTATTAAGTCCACATTCTGTTTGAGACAGCAGGAGGATTTTGAATGGGAGGAGATGAGCTTACAGGAAAAATAAAGGCAGATGAAGGGCAATTTGAGTGAGGAGAGGGTGGAGGTTGAGAGGAATTATGGGGTGCTGAGAGGTGTTGCAACAAGGATTTATGGTCGTGATACAGTGATTTAGGCGTTTGTGTGTGTTAGGTTCTCACATTAGATATTACCGCCTGTATGACAGCATGAAAAACACCAGCAGACATAGCCAGTGAAATATGTAAGGGGCTGCAACTAACAACTATTTTAATAATCTGTCATTTATTTTGATGAATTGGTTGTTCACATTTTGAAGTCAGGCCATATTATTGGTCAATATAATTGGTCTGTATAATGAATAGTAAATATTGTCCAATAAAATATTGTAGTAGGTTAAAATTTAAAGTGCAGGTACAATAATAAAACACTAACGCTGGAAGCAGCAGGACAGTTTTAATAAAATATAAATTTTAAAACGCAAAACTAAGTGTTGCAGAGGTGCAGTACGAGGTTGAGTGATTACAGGAAGGAGAGTATCTGTTCTGAGAAGTGTCACCCAAACTCAATATATTTAAAAAAGATCAGAAAGTATCGACCAAGTGAAATGTAGAACTAAGTGGTGTTGATTGTTTTGTATTCCTTTATTGCTGCTTTTCACACTGGAGGTTTTTTATGGGTTAGGTTTTCATTGACCATTCAAGTCTGTTAGTTTGGTTAGCGTGAAGAGTCTGTGAGATTCCAGACCTACATACTGAGCTCTTCTGTCTGTTGTCACATACTTGTAACCGCTTCACACTTTTTGCCTTTGATGTGAACACAATCCACCTGCTACTGATTATCAGTATTTGGTGATAAATAGCCTCATGTGACAGCCATAATGTTCAAATGTTCGTGTTTTGGAACAACATGGCTCAGTGTGAAAGCAGACTGCTGGAGAATGACAGTCTGGAAATGACACGTGAGTCTCTGTAAGATGTCTTTGCGTTCCACATGACTTCCTTTTATTTTAATGTCATCCATGAGTGAGCATCTGTGATTCAGGTGAGGGAGCTGGAATGAAGGGTTGCTGGTGACAGCTGTGTAGTCTCGGTTTTATATGGATCACCCACAGACAGTTCTTGGAGTGCCTGATGCTTATGGCATATAAAAATAGAAAAATCTAAAGCTTCAATCTTGTTGTCTGCCAATTATATATGCCCAGGTTTTGATCAGTCTGCTGAGAAACAAAATCATGTTTATTTATAAGGTACAATATACAATGCACGCAGGTGAGTGGATTTACACGTCAAACTCCTTGGGCATAATAGAACAGATTCAGCAGAATTATGGTGTTACACAACAGTTTAAAACTGTTTAATTTGCCGTTTTACATGGTGTTTGTTAGTGGGCACTTGATACAATTTAAAATTTTTAAAGTCTGTAAATCGAAAATAATCTGCAATGACACATTATAGATAAAGTTACAGTTAATCGTCACTGTAGAATTTCTGAGAGCACAAGGCTGGAGATGTGTGATTATTCCAATAAGTCCCCTAAACATCTGAGAGACTGTGAACTGTGTGTCTCTTAGACCAAACTGAGACATTTCTAATCCACCTTTCACTTCATACCATCACCTCAGGTACTGGATCTCAGCTGTGTCTTAATGAAGTCTCTGTGAGGTGATAGTAACTCACAGCTGTATTTCTCTGTAGGATCTCAATGTGAAGAAATTCAGCTACACTGGAGTTTTTTACTATGAGTTTGTTACTTAAAGTTAGTCTTTTACTGATCCTGAGGCATTAAACAGCTTGGCTTAATGTGCATTTAAAATTAGAAATAAACTGGCATACAGATGTTTTATTATTAAATACCAGAGACTGTGTATGTGTTAGAAACATATGAGAAAGTGGGACCAGGTGAACAGTATGCAGGTATTAATTCAAACACAAACACACACACACACACACACACACACACACACATTTATTTACTGTTTTTATAGCATTATAACAAACATGCCCAAAAAGAGGTTTTGTTTAGATTTGGCAGGTTTCACTGACTTTTGGGTACAAATTTGTCCCCAGTGTATGGTTAAGTAAACCCACACCCACATACATTAACTCGCATATTACCTCATTTGCACACACGTCTGTTGTCAGGAAATTGCATTAAGCAGTTAGAATTTGTTTCTGTAGGTTTACATTCCATGTAATCAAGGTCAGAAATTAAACAGGGCTTGGGAGGGAAATAAAACTAATGGCTCAGAATGTGGAGACCAAAATGATGCCCTTGGGGAATATATTTTATAATGTTTTTCTATTCCTATTTGATGTTGGGTTGAATTGAAGTAAAGTGTTTCAAAGTGAATTAAAATACATGTTTGTATATAGTAAAACAAGACTTATCCATCATAGACTTAAAAATCCCCCTGAAAGTCAATCAAATATTGCCTTTTAAAAAGAAAGCTAATTTCTGACACTGCTTGTTATTGCCACATGCATGGCTGGCATTGTTTATATGGTTTTAATATACAGATATTATATACAAGTTTATAGGGTTATACAAGTTTAATACATAGAAATATTAAACTTTTTTCAGTGACACCTCTGGACTTCTCTTATCTGTATACTTACAGATTGAGTACTGGAGAAGGAGATGGGGCGTGGTGTCCAGCTGGTCCTGTGTTTCCCAGTGGTTCTGAGTACCTGCAGGTGGACCTGCACAGACTATATTTCCTGGCACTGGTGGGGACGCAGGGTCGACACGCAGACGGGCTCGGGCGGGAATTTGCGCGTAGTTACCGGCTCCGTTACTCTCGTGATGGACGACACTGGATGACATGGAAGGATCGCTGGGGACAGGAGGTCTCACAATATTCCCATTGGAGAATCATAGAGTAAGAATGGTATTTGTTTGTTGTCTTACAGGAGAATGTATTTGTGTTGTTTTTGTCTCAGGTGGTGTCAGGGAATGAGAACACATATGATATTGTCCTAAAGGACCTGGGTCCGCCCATTGTAGCACGCATGGTGCGGTTCTACCCACTGGCCGACCGTGTGATGAGCGTGTGCTTACGAGTTGAACTCTACGGTTGTGTCTGGAAAGGTAAGTCGCCTCCCAAATGGGACACACAACGTAACTATGCACATACACTTTTGACATGTTGTGCTGTTGTATGATGTATATTTTTGCGTGATGTGCTTGTGTTCTCTCTTAGATGGACTGAAGTCATACACCGCTCCTGTGGGTCATGTGATGCACCTGTCAGGCTCACCTGTCTACCTTAATGATTCTGTCTATGATGGCAGTAAAGAGGCAGGGTAATACACACACACAAATGCTCTCAATGTAATTTCTTCATCTTTCTTTAAGATAGTTCAGTTGAAATCAATGCCCAGTTGTGTAATTTATTTGACTTTAGCAGAAGGACCAAACTGCCCTTTTGCATCCAATAAAAGTGGATAGTGAGTAGGGACGGCTCTGGTCACCATTCACTGTAATTTTATGGAACACCATAAAACATAAATGAAGTTCTAAATGTACTTTTGGGAGGAACCTGACTATAGGGTCCTGTGAATTATTTTAATTATAACTTAATTATTATAAAGTTCTTTGGGGAGCTAGCTCAGAGCTCGACCGGGTCGAACCCCCTTGTAAGACTGCAAGCCAAATTAGTTTACTATCATTAATTTTGTTAAGACCAAATTTGTTTAATATTACTATTGTTTTAGTTAAGGCCTAATTTGTGTATTACTTATTGTCATTAAGACTGGATGGGCAGGTGAACTTGACATGTTGTCCAGTTATGTCTCAGCAAGAAGGTTTATGCTTATATGGGTCAGAAACAATCAGCTTATATGGGTCAGAAACAATCACCAAACAATCAACGACAAAGCATGTGCTGAGGTAACCATTGTGACCCTAGTTTTCATATCCCACCTGGTCTTGTTTTACCCAATTCTGTGAAGTATGCTAAAGTCCAGGTCCCACACATTTGTATATGTGTGTGTCAGGTGGGATTAGTAGTTGTCGTGTTAAAACGCTCCCAGATGTTTTTTAATGCGGCAGAAATGTTTGCATTAGCTTAGCTAAGAATCTTGACACTGGCCAGATGCGACTCACAGATTTATGAGTGTGTGGAAAGGAAATGCCAACATATATGTGAGCGTGTATATGCCCAATGATACGATCAATTTAACTTGCCCTGACAGTTTTGTAATGTATGCTGTGCCTCTCTCTCTCTCGTTAGGATGATGTTTGGAGGTTTGGGCCAGCTGTGTGATGGTGTTTTAGGTGGAAATGATTTCATGGAGAGTAAAGAGCTGAGAGTGTGGCCAGGATATGATTATGTGGGCTGGAGCCGAGAAACCCTCAGCCAGCCAACAGTTGACATTGAGTTTCACTTTGAGAAAACACGGGTCTTTCACACCATGCAGGTCAGTGTGTGTGTGTGTGTGTGTGTGTGTGTGTGTGTGTTTGTGGGTTTACTTATCCATATATTGAGGACAAAATTGTAGCCAAAAGTCAGCAAAACCTGACGAATCTGAGCAAAACCTAATTTTGGGGATGTCTTCATTTACATTTGTAAAAATGGTATAAAAATGTTAAATAAAGCTTTTTTTAATTGTAAAAGTGCAGGAAGTTTTCTATTAGTTTTCTATTTCTATCTTTAGATAGATTTACATAGATAAATGCGTGCCTGCATGCGCAAGCGCGCACGCATGTGTGCATGCAAGTATTTGAACTTGACAAATGTCTGAATGGCCTAGCATTGGATACAAAATGTCATCTGCAAACTTTTCTTTTTTGTAAGCCATTTTTGTAATTGCTTTTAATTACCTGTTCTTAAGATCCATTTTAGTGACTAGCTGTCCTGCAGAGTAACCCCAGGTGTAGTTCTGCACGTTGTTTACTGCCCAAATACTTTGCGGCCGCTGTATGTGTGTGATGTGTGTGTGTGATACTTATCATAATTCATCTTCAACCCATGTAAACTTCCACCCTGTCAGACAGCAAAAGCAATTTCAGAAATCTGTTTGTTGGGCAGAAGTGACAATTCCCAGTTCTGCCCTTAGAAGCCCATCATTACCCTTCAACCCTTTAATGAACATTTGATTTGTTTGTGTTTATCCCTTTGCAGTGTTTGTGGTTTTGTGTGAGGGTTGTTGTAGTGCAGTTTATAGAACTGTAATTATTTGTCATTTGTTTGTTTATATATTATAATTAAGTTGTTTTTTCTGAATAGGAATGTTGATTTGTTTTTACCACTTCTGACAGTCTCCATCTCTATCTGCCTTTCCAGAATTCCATGCATTCTTTTATCTCCATCACTTAACAATAAACAGTGTTTCTTCTTCATCCCATTTTTCGGTTTCTCCTGCAACTTCCTATTGTTTTTTAATGCTTCCTCTTCTCACTCCCTGTATGCTGTGCTGTTAATTCCCAAAAGATATCTCAGAAATAGGAACAGAGGCATTCCCAGTCAAATGTTTTATGACACCTCACTCACTTTCCCTCCAAACAATCTCTGTATCTCAAACCTTTTAGATGGTTTCTTTTCTGTCTTGTTTTTCTGTTCTACTGAAACCACATAACAAAATGCAAATAAATGTTTTTCCACAACTGACGGTCAAACCACTGCAGTTTTGCTTTACTGAAATGTAGAACTATAATTTTGGGGTGTGTTAGAACCCAGAGCCTCTCGTACCCAAGGCAAAAACATTGCCATTCACCATTAATTTGTGACATCACAATGAGCACCATGACCCATCTTTTTATAAACAAAATAACACTCATGCTTTGCCAGTGTCTAAATGGAAATAAGTACTCAGTCACTGGCTTTATTTTACTTCTTTCCTAATTACTTAAATTATTCTTTCTCTCTGTGTGTGTTGTAGGTGCATAGCAGTAACAAATACACTCTGGGTGTGAGGGTGTTCAACTTAGTGGTGTGTCAGTTTAAGGCCAGTCTGTTGAGTCCGTGGGCAGAGCCCCCACTCAGCCTTGATGTGCCACTGTCCGACATGGGTGACCCTTCGGCCCGTACCATCTCACTGCCTCTTGGAGGACGACCAGCACAAATTCTCCGCTGCCGCTTCTCTTTCGCCAGCCAATGGATTCTTATTAGCGAGATCAGCTTCTACTCTGGTATGCAACACACACAC
>JAZGTI010018257.1:0-11743 GCA_036877585.1 Botia kubotai
GCATTCAGAAGGGACCTCATAACCAGAGGGGCAGGCCAGGCGTTCCATACAGATAATACAGTCCTGAAAACACACAGCTAGACCTCAGACATCCCATAGAGCAACAACGCAACCAAAACAGATGACAGTTACATAATAAAAAAACATATCCATGTTACATTTTAACTAATCGTTTTATTTTATTTTACATTTAAAAAAATTAAAGATTGTAATTGTAAAGACAGCAATTATTTTTTATGACAATGTTTCTCCAAACTTCAAAATCTTAATGTGCTAAAAACATTTTTTAATTGTCATGAAAATAATGCCACAATGCAAGGAATTGTAATCATCACAATCAAACTGGGTTGTTTTTCTTTATTTCATTTCTTTTGATGTTGGGGTGAAAAGGGACTCAGACGTGCTGCTGGAGAGGGAACTATAAACGAGGAACTTTACCTCATCGGGGACAACAGTCACTTCCTCCATATATTTCTTAATGACGTCTTCGGATTTCTGAGCCGGAGCTAAAGACACACAAAACACACCATAACCTTCATGAGCCCAATAACCCGCTACTAAACTAGACAAAGATTACTTTAACATCAGTTAACTTGAATTGGTTATGTCCAGTATTCTCTTTATATTAGAGTCAATATTTAGAGTCCACCAAATCTTTGTAGATATGTATTCTGGACGTACTCACTATATTTGCACTATACAAAAGAACAAAATTAGAATTGTTTATTAGAACGTTTACTGTATCATTAATACATTCATTTACATTAGCCAGTTCTAGTCAGTTCTAGTACTCGGCGTGTGCTCACTACCAAGCACTGGTTGCTATGTTTGCTTTGGTTGCTGTGGTTTCCAGATGATCAAATAAATTATGAAATTATGTGTTTTTCTAGGAAGCGACTGTATTTCCAGGGATCAACAATCTGGGCAACAATCTGTTTTGACGAGTGAGTTTACATGCATGATCTACCGCTGGTTACAGTTAACGAGCTGATGACACATACGGTTATGTAACGCTTTTCATATGTTTTCTGTCATGAGGGAGAAGTTACAAACGGTTAAACTTCCACACCAGTTTAACCGATTTTACTTCGCATATAAAGGCAATTACAGTCTTTGTGACACCTGTGACTAATAGTAATAATTGGTACTACAAAACTACGGCTATTAAATGAATTTCTGCTTCACATGAAAGTTTCCAAGTTGGGAAGAGCCATAAAGTTTGAAGTAAGATTTATCCAAAAGCACATGAAGGCAGCGTAATACAGAAGAATACAAATAATGCGGTCGTGTGATTGAACAGTCTTTTACAGTGTCTCTGAACATGGTTCATCCAATCAGAATTAAGACTGAGCATTTCATAATTAACCAATGCGGGTCGCTCAGTGTTTTTGTTGTGGTTTAGTTCACATATCTTGATGTTAGTCAGCCAACACTGCAACAACTGGTTCAATACAGACAATGTGTTTTACGGTGTTTTAGTAAGCTGATAGTAACGCAAGATCACTTGTGAGTGTCAGTGTAAACCTAATAACTTCCTTTTCTGGTAAAGTGGACATTAAAACAAATGGCAAAAACAACAAAATGGGTAATGCAGAATTAGAGTAACAAAAGAACAGACCAGGTTTTAATCCATTAAACCCCCAGAAGACATGATGGCTATGATGTCCCATTGCAGGTGAGCAGGCAGGTGTTAATCTATTGATCTACATTATCAACAGTGCATTCATTAGGCAGACTGAGGGGATGAGATGTCATGATGTCACAAACATGAAATGGGTGAGCAATGAGAAGGCTGAAGCAAGCGATAAACAGCAGCACATTCAAATCTTGCAATGGCTGAAGGGTCATGTCAGATCAGGAAGAAACCATAGTACAAAAACCCTTGAAATGATCAAGAAAGTGATAAAGCAACAGAAACGGAAGCAGCGGTAACATCTGCAGGCCAGCAGAGGGCGTAAGTTCGTGGTGCTTAGCTACCTGTCCTGGACTGCCTCTTTGCCCTCTTAATGGAGCTGGGCTGGGCTTTGGTGAGATTGCTGGAGCCACGCTGAGAGAAGGGGGCGGTCATGAAGCGGATGCCCAGTCCTGCGGCTGACATCAAAATGGAAGCCATGCCTGGAGCGGCCGGAGGCCATGTGGAGACATGCGTGGAGGGGAATTGTGGAGGAAAGGGAGAGTAATGAGCCAAGAGTGGAGAGGCCAACCACATGTGAAGCATGCTCAGATGAGGTCAAGAGAAGTTAAGGGTCCTACTCACTTCTGCATTAGCTGCAGAGGAAACAGTGTCAGTGATAACACACATCCATCTATTGCTGAGATTTACACCCATCTCAGGTGATCCGACCGTGTAATAGGGTGTAATATATAGGATCACTCAAATCAGATTAGGAGGTGGTATGTAGTGTAAACACTAGTCATGTGATACAGCAAGACCTTTGTCTACAGGCATAAAGTCTGGTTCACTTTGCACACAAGAAGCACTTACTTACACAGCTTTCTGACTGACATACAAGCAACCAATCAAAATACACGTCTGGTTTATAAGTGACATTCAGAGGAAGGTAACTGTGAAATCTAGAACACCATCTGAAGCAGACCAGATCAGACAGCTCCTGCCATGTTTGTGTGCAACAGCCATCAGATGGGTTCAGAAAACAGCAACACACCCTAACGCATCAGACAACTGTGAAGGATTCGGGGGCTTTCCTGCATTTTTTATTTTTTGGCAGCCAACGGAGCAAAACTTTAACTCAGTGCCGCAAATTGACTAAATTCTGCTTATTTACATTCAAGTACTGATTATCTATGTGGGGTGACTGAAGGTTTGTTTCTCTGGAGGCAGTGTGCTCCAGACGTGTGTTTGGATAAGATAGCGCAGGACTGGCTCAAGCAGATGATTTGAGAGGCTTCTGGCCATGTTTGCCTTCAGATATTGCACGTGGTGAATTAAATAATCAAGCGCTTGATGAAATGAAAACAGTATCTGTTAAGGAGCAGAAGACATTTTCTTTAGGAACAGGTTTATCCGCAGCACAATGATTATTGAGACTTAACTCAATGGTACATTCAGAATATTTCAACTACCCTTAAATATTAAAGGTGTTAATTATGTTAAATTAGGCTGATGTCGCACTTTGAAAAGCTTAATTTAGAACTTAACAGGTGCCAGATTCTTAGATGATGCAGTCACAAAATTACAGACCCTTACCTGCAAATAAATCTGATTATAAAGTCGTCACCAGACATGGATGTTAACAGTCAGTATAAATGACAATCATCTTAGAAAACTGCTTTCAGCTCAACACAACTCTTTTATATCACTCATCCTGTCTTTGTGACAGCCCCAGACTCTGTAAACGGCACACAAATGTCAACATTTTTGTTTAGCCAATCAGAGCGCTTTGAGGCGTCAATGCATAGTTTTAAAGTCCATAATGGCTTACATTGCTTACTTCAAAAATAAACCCCAACAGGGTGATTTAGGGTGACACAAAATATTAATATGAAACTAGTAACGATACATTATTATTTTCAAATGTAAATAAAGTAAAGTATCCCCAGACGTGCAGACTGATGTGGCTTAATTCCGGTTTGTTTCTGGAGCTCAATTGGTAGAGCTTTGCGTTAGCAGCGCAAAGGTTGTGGGGTCGATTCCCAGGGAACATTTTGGATAAGTCGCATTGGATAAAAAGCCTGCCAAATGCATAAATGTAAATGTAATAGTTATAGGAATGTTATACAAACATTTGGAGGGCAGTAGTAACCTACTGGTAAGAGAGTCCGACTTTTAACCAGAAGGTTGCCAGCTCGATTCAAATGCCAATAGCTAACAACTGAGGGGACCTTAAGCCCTTAAAGCACCTTACACCCCCAACTGCTCTCTGCACACTGCAGTGCTGCCCACTGCTCCAGATGTGTGTTCACAATTTGAAGTAGTGTGCTCCCTACTCTAATGCGTGTGCACTTACAGGATGGGTTAAATGTAAGGGACAAATTTTGAGTGTGGGTAACAATACTTGGCCAGCACGTCACTTCAAATTTTAATCCCCAGATGTGTGACCTTATGGAGGAACATCAGAGCACTGGGAGATGCAATTGAACACTCAAAGTCAAGCACTCTAAGAGCGGTGTAATAAAACACTTTTAAATTCCTTGCCTTTCAATACATTTTCCTCATGATCAATACATTTCAATACATTTTCCACAGTTCACATGAGTGTGACCTGCATTATGAAGTCTTACTGTTATTCATTACATGTTTGTTTGCAAATATCACTTTATTCTAGACTTTAAAGCTTACCACCATCAGTATAATAAAAACAACATCATAAATGTCACTTCGCTCCGGATCTGTCTGTCTGTTCCCCAACTGCCTCGCTCATCTCAGTGCTCCAGCTGTCAGCTTACCAGAACAAAAGATACCCAACATCCCCCAGATACTGGCCATTAACTTGAAACTTGTTGAAAGGTGAGTTCTTGTAAGGCAGACCACCTCAAAAGCCACAAAGTAATGACTTAATAAAACCACTCATTTCAAAAACTGATTTGTGACAAGCGGCGATGTGGGACAACAAAAACCATCAAGGTAAAACCAAAATCCCGCACATCGACATCTGAGGCTGACTAGGAAATTGGCGTGTGGTTCATACTGACACTCCCAAGAACAAGCTCAGCTGCTACTGCAGAATCACACACGCTGCTGGAATAAAGAGCCCAGTGCACTAAAGACAGACAGACAGAGTGTTTGTGTCTCGTGTGCATGTGTGACAGGTGAGTGTTGTACCTGCCAGGGCTGCGCTCACACTGCTCGATCCGTTCAGCTGGACAGGGACGGTGGGAACGCTGTGGAGACAGAAACACAGATGATTAAATGTATGCAAACAATGGTTGAGGAGCAACAGCACTCAGCACTGACCTGCAGGGAGGTTTTTATTTGACTTAGTTGTGTCATGTTTCCCTCTCTTACATATGAATTTGAGAGGCTGAGATTGTTTAGATGACCTCGTAATGACCACATAAAATGAAAGAAAGGTGCTTGATTTCCTGCAGGAAATCCCCAGCCTCTCTCAAGCTGTCTGAGTGGAAGTCCTGTGCTTTTGCCTTTGCAACTAAGATAAAAATAACTAACTGAAATTTGGCCACTAAAATGTTAAAAATGTATAAAATGTTTTCTTTTATAAATCAGTTCACCCTAACAACCCTCAAGTCACGTTCAAACACATATGACTTGAGTTCTTAATGTTGATGCAACGTATAAGAAATTGCACTTCTGCATGTGTAATTGCTACACTGTAATTTCACCAGCCACTCAGACTTTTACATTTAATTTGAGCCCAAATATTAGTCAGCGTTTACACTCTACTCACATGTGTTTGTTCAACAAAATGTGCTCCTGCTGCTACATTTTACAGCTGCAATAAAGGGACTAATATACAGTAGTATATTGTATATTTACAGTATATACAGTATATTTTTATACATATACAGTATATTTTTTTACTTGTCAACTCACCTAGAATTGACAGGTTTTTAACCTGTATCACACAATGTGTTGTAGCATGCACAACCACTGGACTAGTTTTTATACTGTAATGTCATATTGAATATGACTATATTACTGAATTGCTACATTTTCAACAATAACCATTGTGGGTTTTCCATTCCCTAGAAGAAAGAAACATCATGGTTTTTCGGTTTCACTATTTAACCAGCGTGACCTAAACTTTGGTTTTGATTTCAGTCACCACCGCACACTTACAGATACACACGTGCTGTCTGTGTGTATTAATGGGTGAGAAAGACAGGTCTAAAAAAAGGCATTTCCTGGTTCCCCTTAAAAACTGCTTTATTAAAGGAGAACAATAGAACCCAACATCAGGTTCTTCCTCTTTCACTCAACACAAGAAATTCAAAGCTGCTGTTTTTGTGCAAAACACGGCTTATACAACTGAAGACCCAAACAAAGGTGAGATATGACACTACAGCATCCAACATCCAATTAGAACATGTATATTTATACTCGCGCACACTACTTGAGCTACTACAACTGACACAAGCGGAAAGACAATGACAGGAAGAGTCATGTGCAGTTACTGATGTTATAAAGCCTTAAGACCATTACTGTCATTTGAATCTCTGCATGTTAAACATTTGTTTTCCTTATCACGACAAAGAGCCAATCGTGTATTTTTAAACTTCCATGCTTGTGCAAAGTCCATGAAAAACATGGCAAGTTTTCCTCATAAAGAAAGTTTCTTCACAGGGTCATGTCATTCCAGTCAAAATTAATGGAAACATATGCTCTCTCAAAAATATGCCAAATATCACCCTGAAACTAGGCAGTATAAGTATTCTTTCATTGTGTGATGGACAGCAGTGTGAAAATTCTATTCCATCTTTTATGCTCCATGGAAAAAAGCAAGACATGCAGGTTCAGAATGAAATGTGGGCAAATGAATTTTCACTTTTAACCATTTAAGGTCTAGTATGAGAATATGATCTACATAACCTCAGAATATGGTTCACACCGATATGATCAAAGGACCAGAAACGCTAGGGTAACATTCACATAAATCTCACCTTAAGCCATTCGCATGATGACCAAAACCCTGTGGGGGTCCAGGAGGATGAGGCATGGAGGGCGAGGTGGACCACGGGCCGTTCCATAACAGATTTCCCACTGAGAGAGGTCTTCTGGGGTAGGGTGAATAGACAGAAGTGGGGCTGGCACCAGGAAGTCTTCCGTGTTGGGTCTGGAGGTTAGGCCTGTTGACCTGTCCGGCAGAGAAGGAGTGTCGCGATCGGCTCGGCATCGGTCCTGCACCACTGCTGTTGCTCACGCACTGCTGACAGGTACAAGCTGGGCCCGAATGTATAACCGACCCCGAAACGAGGGGGTACGGCACGCTGCCCTGTCTCCTGACACGCCGTCTGTAACTGGTGGTCTTGTTGATTTGCTCCAGAGCAGTGAGGTCCACGATGTAAGTGTAGCCATGTGGGCTCAGATCAGCTGTGGCCTGCCCTGCTTGGTAGCTGTGCTCTAGTAAAATGGAGGTTCGTATCTCGTACGCCGTCCATCCTCCTTCATCATTGCACCACTCCCAAAGTACACCACTGCCCAATGCGGAGGACTGTGGGAACAGACTGCGCCGGATGGAGCGCATCTTTCCTACGAGTGGTTTACATAGAACATATATACAATCATTATCAGTATATTTACACATTTTTCCAACTATAAATATCATTGTCATTATTTAAACATGTGAAAAAGCTGAAATTCAAAAAATATGAAAATTATGCTGCACATCCTGTCAGTTATTATCTGAGATTTTGTCAATTCTAAAATATAAAACATCAAGCAAGCCTCAGATGTCAAGTTATACAAGACATTTATGTTACACTTCAAATATGTGCCTCTAAAAGTTTGAAAACAACTTTCATGATTAAATCATTAAAAACCATCTGTCGTGTTTTCTTAAGGTTATACAATTTAACTAATATTCCCTATGACTAACCCAGATGGTACTTCTTTTATACCATAGTAATCTTTCAGAACCATGATAAGAATTTTAAAGTACAATAGTACTACATCTGATAGTGTTCTCATCGGTTCTGACGGGATGTGGGAGGTGTCACTCACCAGTGTCCTGTCTGAACTGCCGGAGATTGGGGATGTCTATGATGTAGGCCGCCAGGCTGGGGTCTGCCGGTCCCAGAGAGATGCTGCCGTTGCTGCTGCTGGCTGTGGATGCTCCTCTCTGATGCTGGAGACACTGCTCGATATAGCAGCTCACCTGTCCGGTGTAGGGCCTCCAGAAGCCCTGATCATCCAGCCATTCCCAAACCACCACCATCGGCTGAGCCTGTCCTGGTACTCCAGAGGCGGACGATGACGATGTTGAGGCTGGAAACGACGGTCCATTTCTAGATCCAGTGGGGAAACCAGAACCTGTGGCCATTTTTATCTGCTGCCAATGACCATGCAGCGAGCCAACAGCTGAACGGCTCAAAGTGTGGCGATCCGGCCCAGCTAACAACCCTGCTGTACACGCAGCTAGATCGCTAACCAGTCGTGCCCTTTAATAAATCGACTAGTATGACCAAAGCAGTCTTTTATTCAGTAGGACATGTTTATTTACCTGCAGATTTTACACAAAATACACTGACGTCGTATCATCGGCTGCGCCTCGCACTTCGCCATCCAATGGGCCATCCAGTGAACGGCTACCGGGCTGACTAATCAATTTCTTCTCATTTTATTGCCAAACAAAAGCTAAACCAAAATGCTCAGCTGTCTAATAAAGATACTGATCGACGTGCGTTTTCAAACGACGTCCTGTTTAACGCCACGGTTACTTCCTCGCCTGCGGTTTGTGTGAATGTTTGCGTCTCTGGTAGAGTCCCATAGATCAACACAATGTGAAGCCAGATACAGCCAGATCTCTCTCTCTCTCTCTCTCTCTCTCTCTCTCTCTCTCCCACACACACACACACACACACACACACACACGCGCACAAAATATTCCACTTTTGCATACAACACTACTTATTGCGTCTAGTGACTTATTAATATTTTTCATATTAATTCAGGTTTATTTTTTATTTTCATTAGCAAATATTGTAACCATTTTTTAAAGTAGCCTAATGAATATGTTTAATGTGTAATTTTACAGACTGTAATGGGAGTGGATTTACTGCTACAGGTTACAGTGCTGTGGATCTGGTTCTCTAATCATTCAAAGCTCGTCTTTTTAAAGCCACCGTCGGCACGGCACAGGACGTTTAATTTGAAATAGTGATGAACGTACGCGTATTGGCAAAATAAAAGTCCTCATTTATATACATAAAATATTGACAAAATTCCCCTCCTGCACTACTCCACAAATGTGCCCACATTGTATTTCTTAATTGTTACTATTATTATAAACGCTTGTCTGAAGACTGAATTTGTCTTCAGATGCATGCATTAAGTTCAAACTGAACCCTAACTGAAACTGAACTCTAGACAAAAAATAATGATTCATGTTCACGACTGAACCCCAAAATGTTTGAAGTTGGCAGAGCCACTTTTACTAAAGGGGCTATAAATGGGAATTGAATGAGATATAAAAGGGAGATGGCGTGCACCACTTATTCACATTTGTTCTTCTGAGTTGATCCATGTTTTGTTACCTGCTTCAGACACAACTGGATTCCATGACGTTTATCAGAACCGATTCAGCACTGCCCCTTCTGCTGTGGCTGCACACAAAAATGCTTCAGCAAGACCCCAAAAGCGATTTGGGGGATAATGGAGTTTCTGCCAGGTGAATCTCCACAGAATATTCACTGTCCAGCAGTGGCTAGTTGAGTTTTTAGATGAGATAGGGGACTTACACCGCAGTTGTGCATCACAGGTTAATGCATATCAGACCGCGTTCAGCATTGGTTGCAGAACCGAGTCCTGATGTGAGCATGGTGCTGTTGTACATATCAGGTGGCTTTCACTCTGATGTATCGCCTATCCTTCAGCCTATGGCTAGACTGAGATTTCCTGCAAGCTGGGGCTCTCATTCAGCAGGTCTCGAGATGCATTGTCATAATGACAGATGTCTTTTCGTGAACCTTGTAGACCACAAGGAAGACCTGCAGACATGCCTCATTGAATCTGTGCTGACATTCCTACAGGAGAGACAGTTGCCCTCCACCCTGAATGTGTACATGGTTGCTACTACAGCACATCACATTGGATAGGAAATCCAGTGGTAGGCATGATCTGATAGTCAGATTCCTCAGACATGCTAGGAAGTTGACTCCTTTAAAGACACAGCTTATACCCATTGAACCATACAGTAAAAAGTTGTGAAATTTGGCATACAGATAGAGGACAGTCTGAAATGTTACTAGAATTTGATGGCACCGTTTCCACCATCAATTTTCCCCAAAACTTACTTTTTCAAACTCCCCTCTAATTTGCACAAAATTTGGTACATAGCATCTAGAGAAACTGATGACACACAGTTATTAAAAGTTTTTCAATACAACCAACTGTTCTCGTATACAGCAAATTTCAGGTGAGCAGAAATATCTTGGATTTCATCAAAAATATCTTTGTGCTCCAAAGTTGAACTAAGGTCTTAAGGGTGTGGAACAAGAGTTATTAATAACAGAATTGCTGATGAACTATTCCTTTAAAATATTTTTTATATTTTCAGTGAATTCTGTGAATCAAAGTAGCAGCAAAGAAAGGGGTTAAAAATTTTCAAATTACATTTTTTGTGTAATTACTGCATAATTTGAAATAAAGTAGGAATTAAAATTCTGGCACAACAAATTCAAGCATTTACCAGTAATACCTGTCAATGTGCAGTATAGTCCATTAGCATTAGCCCAGCAGATGGTGCTAATGATAGCCATGGGTTTTAGAAAGCTACAGTCTTCGTTGTGTTATTCTGATTACATTAGTGCATCTTAAAGATCTGATATATTGAACAGGTACTACGTTTCTAAATAATTCAAACACTATTAAATAAGGACTGCTTAATACACAGCCTATAGAAAGGCTTTTACTGCATACTGCAACATTAGTCTGGACGTCTTGGATAACGCTAACAATGCACAAATCAATAACTGCAAGGCAGCACATTTTATTTAAAAGGCCTAAATGGCATTTAAGGTACAGCATATAAATACTGGCGATTCCAGACACAGTCATTACAGAGTAACATTATGAGCGATCTTTCCTTACGAACAATACATTCATGATGGTTTCTCCATAAAACACCTCACCTCGCCTTTATGTTTAATGAACTTAACAGTAACTTACAAAGCTAAAATAATACCAAAAGAATCGTTCAATTGAATATAAGTTAGTGCTATCATGTTAGCATACTCCAGCTTGAGATACCTGAAGGAAAGGTTTCGCCCGAATACATACAGTAGCTAGTCGTCATTACGGTCGTTAGTCGTGTCATTCAGTACTTTATGCTGTATACTGAACGTGGTAGTTTACATTCCCCATATATACAATTTTTATTTAAATAAATAAATAAATAACAATACAAACATTTGCGAGGCATGAGACTCAGTTCACGACAGGAGTCGTACGCCCCCCCATCTCTCTGCACCAAACAAGGCTGTGTATCCCAAAAGTGATTTTGGGATACACAGGGAATATTTGGTCATATTTGGGAAAAGACAAATCCCATTCTTTATGAGATGGTTAATAAACCATGATCGTATTCAGGACCTTCTATAACAAATCCTGGAGGCAACGCAATACACTTTATCTCATATGCAAATAATAATGGCCACTCCTTTTACAAACAATCTCTTCAGGTAATAAATCACTGGCAGAAACTGCTGTAGCCCACGCTTCACACTCTAACATCTGCCAGCACATATGCATCTCCATGTGTGGGTGGAGGGATCGTCCACAACACACTCATCACTCAGTAATGTTTGATTAAAGGTCCTTCAATGCTGTCAGTCCTCCACATGTCATCACACAGTTCACTAGTATTTGACTTTTCCGTGAACTTGACCGTTCACTCCGCTATAGTCCACCATGTACATGGGCCACTGCTAAAAGAAGAGGTAAAAAAAGATGTTTATTATCTCAACAGTTAATCACACTCATTAAATATGTAGATATTGACAAACGTTTGGTTCCAGTGTTACAGAACGGCCACTTTTTACAATCCAACATGATGCCCGACATCATGTCCCTCTGTATATATTCTGTTAATTCTGTATATATTCTGTA
>JAZGTI010018258.1:0-11743 GCA_036877585.1 Botia kubotai
CAAAAACCCAAACTACAGACCCATAACACCCTACAATCACACTCTGGGTCATGTGATCAACCCATGGGATGATGATTCTCTTTGTTTCAATGAAAACACTAACTGAATAAACTGCAGGAGGATTAGAGTTGATTTAAGGTGCCGTTATCAGCAGTGTTTGGTCAGGCAAGTGTGACTGTTATTGTAGGTGTGAAAACACATCGTTTAACAGGCAGCAGGACATCCTATCATTGCATTCAGGTCATTTTAAAACTAGTTCCCTCATATCTGCATGAACTTCAGTGATGCAGCATCAACAGGATTCTGCTGTGGGGGTTATCCGACACCGCCGCCCCATTTCCTGCTCTGCAACTATTTTGGGACGGCAGCTCTGTGGTCCAGCTGAGCTGAGACCCATCTGCCCCACTGGTCTCACTGGACTGACCTCATGACCTCTGACTGTCTGTAAGCTGAACACTGACCTTCTGGTCGTGGGGTAGATGTAGATTTATTACCCGCACCTGAGCAGGTAATAAATATGAGCAGGCGTGTAAAGCTTGTCATTTTAAATGCAGTCACTAATGTTGACAGAGTGATTTAAATGATTTAATAATGCAATAACAAGTAAACTGTGGTAAATGGTAATATTATCCTGGTTAATGTAGACCACTGCATGTTTATGTTTCATATAACAGCTTTTCCAAACCTCATATTATTATTATTCCTCATATTATTAAAATGAGGAAAATGAGGACTCACTTTCCTCTTTTTAATAATACAGACAGACATGCTTTTTTGTCAAATTCATCTCATTTATATTCAGGAGAATGAAAACTGTGACAGTAATTTGTGAGATCACACTCATGCAGATGAGCCTGAAATAAAAGCAGGAAACAGATCTCAGTCCAGACTGTCAGCGAGAGAGAACAGATAATGTTTCTGTCTGTGAACAGCTAACTGCTCAGCTCGCTTCATATGCACACTGAAAATGTCACTTTCAAACTTGTTTTTAAAGAACAAAAGGGAAAAATGAAAGGAGAGGCGGAAGTATCAGTCTGATGCTCCAGCATGCAAAATCCTCTCAGGTGATTTAATAGTGTGAAGAATTATCAGTGTGAAATCAGATCATCTCTGATGCGGCACACAGTGTTAAGAGCAGATCCACTGACTGACTGAACGAGGACGATACAGAAATCTCTCTGCATACACACTGTTTCAGATGCTGTGGTAAAGCTTTCTTTTCTCTGAATGAATGTGATGTGTGTAAATACTGGTTATGTTATTTACAGTTTTTAAATATATTTTCATATCATTTAAATTGGTTTTACAAATTTAAAGCGTTATCACATAACACACTGCATATCGCAATAGTTTTAAAGTTATCGTATTTTTCTTCTATACCGGGCATTTGGCAGGTATTAGATCAGATAATCAGATAATATCAGGGCTTATTTAGTACAATTCAAACAATTTACAGTATTTACAGTATAACTTCATCCTTCAACTTCAGCCATGCATAAAATAATATATGCATAAAAGCATATTAAGTTTAACTTCAGTTAAAAATGGGCTGGAGCTGCTGTCAGATCAGTGAATCTGGTCTCAGTCATGTAAATCTGGCCCGTTCCCACTGGTTCAGGATCATATTTCTACAGAGGCAGGGCTGGGTTAGGGCTCAGCAGGCAGATTATAAACACACTACATCCTCTCTGTATGTCAGTGGACACAGCTCTCTACGTACCTGCTTGTCCTTCGGGGCCGTGCTAACTGCCATCAGAACAGAAGAGAAATGAGGGAGAGGACAGAAAACCACAACCATGATAATTATAATGAAAGCAAAAGAAAGAGAGAAAGAAAAGATAGAACACAGTTAGAAAGCAAAGAAAGAGAAGTGACAGCTTCATATCCACCACAGAAGAAGAAATGGCCACCAGCACGCCCATCACATCAAGAACACATTACATCTCACACACCCACAACATCACATTTAGAAACGACCTGATTTTCAGTGAGCTGAACATTTAAGAAACTACAACACAGAATGATTACAATTATATCTGATCTCTTCCAGACAAAACATGACTGTTATTTTACTGTTTTATTGACATCAGAGATACTCAAATCAAAGTGTGTGCTAACCAGAACACACATCTGTGAGTTACACCAGCCACCAATGAATTAAAATGAATCGCCTCATTTATCAATAACGACTGAAGTGAGTTTTCAAAGAGCCACTACAATTTCCTGAGCAATGTAGTTCATCTGAATTCAAACATGTTAATTCTATTTAATTAAAAATGAATTCATATGCATTCAATCATGTTGATAAACGTCATTAATAATGACAAATTCTCTTTAATTCACAAGTCAAGTCAGAAACGATGGATCTGGATTTAGTGGTACAGAATGATGAGACAGTACATCTCTATCCATCAATCAGCTGCCTCAAAATGATTCATTATCTGAGTATCGCTGGTTTATAATGTCATATATAATGTATAGAGTTTCATTATATATTTGTAAAGTATCTATAATGCAGGCAGTCATATAAGAGTTTAATAAGTCGAGTGTCATGTTATTTTAAAGTCACACACATGGTTATATAGAAGGTTATATAGAAGGTTATATAGAAGGTTATATAGAAGTAATTTAAAGACATACCTGAGGACCCGGAGGGGGGCGGAGCTCCAGCTTTCTGCCATAACGTGGCTTCTGCCGCCAGCCGCCTGATGTACAACTCGTTCACATCCAGCAGGATGTTTTCTGGCTTTATATCGGTATGAATGATCTTACATTTCGTGTGCAAGTAATCTAAACCCTCCAGAACCTGAGAGAGCAAAGAACAATCAAGTCAGAATCACATCACAGGAACATCCAAACACAGCCTTGAACTATGACTGTTTTTAAGTCATAAGCAGACCCAAGTGAAATCTGTGGACATTTAATTATCTTGTGAAACAGGTTTAAAAACGTAAGATGTGTTAAATGCAGCAAAGAATACCACACATTTCTGAAGGCATTATCAAATTAGGCAAAGCATCAAATAAACAAATAAACACAGGCAGGTTTTACTGGTTTTAACACACTGGATGAGTGTGAACAGACTGACCTGTCGGATGATGCTCTTCACACACACCAGAGGCAGACCCATGTAATTAGACTTAATGATCCATTTAAGCAGCTGGTGTCCCAGAACCTCTAGCACCATACAAACATCTGACACGCCAGAGTCAAGGACAGAGAGAGACGAGTGTGACAAGCAGACACATGCTGCTTCCGGACTGCTGGTTGTTACAAACGACCGACACATTTCATTTCCATAATGTGGATTGTTTGAGAGTAAACTCAACATTCTGTAAGAAATAAACTGGGCAGGATGTATTTATCTGTATTTGACTGGATGGTGGATGGAAATCTCAGACCTGTAGAAAGTTACATCACATTCTGATGACAGATTATAAATGTAAACAACAGGGACTTTCATTAAGAGTGACTCATTTTGGTCTCATGTTGATTTCATCATCATCAGTGCGACGGTCACATGATGCAGGCGGAAGGATACGAACACCGTTGACTCCAGAGATTTTAAAATCATCTATGAGTTGAACTATCCTCTCACGTTTGCTGTCTGTGGGGTCACTGTCTCGCACCTGCAGAGCAGCAGTTTGGTCTGAGAGACGCATCTTTATTTACACATCTGTGATTGTCATGTGTTTACTTCTCACACTTACACATCTGAGTAGTTTAATCTCATCCAGTGCTGTTTCAGTGTAATGCTGAGCGCTTTTGACCACTTTCAGCGCCACAAAGCGCTTGCGTCTACAAACACAGATATCATACAGACGATTAAACAGAGCGTACGGCTGATCCCTACACATCATCTGACATCCACTGAAAACCAACTCCAGAACCGCAGCTTAATCTCTGATATTAAAATGAATGTAGATAAACTTACTGTAAATCCCAACACAGCCATACAGTAGAGAAATGACCCCAGCCTAGCTTTCTGACCACATGATACCTGCCGTTAAACAGGTCTCCAATCTTTACTGGATAATATCCTCCTAAAAACAGGATTATATAAACACAAAACAGTAACATTATTTAAAGGCAGGGTAGGTAATTTTTTGTGTAACGTCTCTTCACATCCTGATAGCATGACTAAATAACAGTGGTATAAATATATACTTTCATATACAGATACATCTGAATGTATGTGTTCATGTGTTTAAGTAGGTGTGGTTTTGGAGAGCACTCTGAAGAGAGGGCGGGATCTTATGCTTTCAAAGCTAGCTCGCTATTGCTAGCCTTCCTGCCACCTTACCTTTAACTGCACTGTAGCTTTTGTGGTTTATATACAATATGACGTGACAGTTTTTGAAGTACAGACGGGCAGGCTGACATATCACATGCAACAATATAAATGTGTCAATTATCATCATATCAAGCTTGTCATTTAAATGTGAGACTCATTCATACCTTTACAGTAATCTGACGGGTTCTCCTGCTCCTCATCATCTGAACCGAGTAATTCTGTTGCAGGAGGGGAAAAGTCTGGAGGGGGAGGGCTCAGAGCCTGTGGTGGAGTTGTCTGATTGGCCGGGGCCTGTGTAGTGGGAGGAGTTGTGGAGAGAACAGAAGGTAGGTCAAGTGAAGGTGCTGTGGGAGGGGAAGGTGTGTCTGGGGACGAGGCTGTGCAGGGTGAGGGAAGGAGTGTGACAGGAGCTGAGAGAGGAAAGGGGTCTGGAGGCTGGAGGTCTGGGGGGCTCTGGGAGAGATTTAATGGGGGTGTCGGTGGTGAATCTGGAGGGGTGGAGGATCTGTGGATAGTGAGTATGTGGCACAGTTCATCACAGGAAGGGCTCTGAGGCCTGAAAGAGAAACAAGACAAAAAGAGATGATTATATCTGACTTACTAGTGTAAATTAATTAAACATGACTCTTTTTTCATCAAACATTTTCATGTTGACGTGACATTGTGAATACTGCACATAATGTAAGTACACCATTAAAATGTGTCTTTTCCTCCCTGTATCAAGTGACCAGCAGCTGGTGTACATATAATGTCTTCTTAGAATATGACACATCATCTCGATGTCCTGCGTATCGGAGATGATATACATAGACACACATCTGCTCTACACACTTGCATACAATCTGACCCGCCTCTGAAACCGTATATGATGTAAATGCTAACACGCAATAGTACATAATTGATCATTTTCTTATTTGACAGTGACAAATGTAAGGTGCTGAAGTAATGAATGTTTATCAGTTGCATTTAACAGTTCATGACCTCTCAGCGTCATGACATAACGGGTGACGCAGATCTAACGTGCGTGTTGATGCGTGTGCCTGTGTGTTGTTCAGATGTTTACAGGGATGTGTTAAAACAAACACAACATACATGACAAAACTCTCTGGCCACGAGTGCACAACATGCTTATCAGGAGACGTGACTCTCTCCTCTGTATTTTTAGCATCATCTCACAGCGCAGAATCCAGCCCGACACACAGACTCACCCCAGCTCCAAACCCGAGATCTGCACCGCCGCCGCTTTGCGCTGCTTCTTGTTCTTCTTCTTAGCTTTTTTGCCGTGGTTGTGCTTGGGAAGGCCGTTATTACTGTTGGTTACTGTCAAGTATAAGAGAGAATACACAGTTTTATAATGTAATTCATTTTAGACGCGGCGTTACACTATATGCGCCCCCACCCCCAGTCTCTATATATAAGCAACTAATGGAGGGCAATCCAGCAACACGCATCGAGGGATTGATCAGACTATTAAACGAGTGCATTTATCAATAATCGACAGACTCGCTCAAGCGTTCATGAAAATGACTGAAAATCACAACATCAGATTGTCGAAACGTGCTAACACGAGCTCCGATCATCAAAACAAGCGTCATTTGAACCATCTGACCCGCCGACATCGTCGTGTTTACACCGAATACACGCGATGCATGCACAGATATGAACGTGTCGACGTCTGTTTGTTTGTTTTGAATAGAAACAATCTCACCGTTCATCGATATCATCGGGACAGCTGTCACCGCACGCAGTCGCTGGAGTCGCTTCTGCGCATGCGCGCCGTGAGCGGTACTGACAGCAGCTCGTGCGTGATATATCAAGAGCCGAGAGCCAAAAGCATGTCTGCGCCCATCAACATTTCATAAAGCAAATACAATATTCTCAAATGATAGTCAGCTCGTATAAATCTGTAGTCAGTGCAATCCGAATGTATTTCTACAGCACTTACAGTTACCATTTTGCATTATTGGAAAGCAGGTTTACAAAAAATACATTTAGGAATGAACTGGTGGGACACAAACAGTGTAGAAATGAGGAAAAAGAAATGATAGACAACAGGCCAATTATAAAATACACAGAATACAACACTTAAGTTGAAAAAAAGAATAATCTAGCTTGTTAAAAAATTCAAACGCTGCCAACTGCTTATGTGTCCCTCTATTCAAACGAATGACATTATTATCAGGATTATTATACGCAATCTTCATGACTTCCTGTCTGGGGTTTTCTTTTAAATTAGAAGGTCAATCATTTGTGTTACCATGTCAACAAATATACAGAATTCAAGAGTAAACACGTTCATGTTCATTGTTAAAGTTATATCTTTATTTTTTTCCAGATACAAATTTCCATTTCGACATTTCAAATTGGCTTCAAATTTCTCCTCAATGAAGAGAGTAATTGTATCCAAGTAAAAAAAAAACATGATCTCTTCACAATATGTACAATCACATATACACAGCTGTTAGCAAACTATACACAATACAAATACAAAAGAGTGAGTCTTTAGAACTGGTCTAAGTTATCATTTAGTTCATTAGAAAATGAACCTATATTTTTTCCTTTGTATAAAAGTTGTGTAAAACTGGGCAGAGCAAGGGCTCCATAAACACGCACAATCCTTTAAACAACGGTTTAATTGTATGTCTGCAAAGATAAAAAGATGTATTCCACACCACTGTAAATTATTAACTGTAAATTATTGTAAAGTCTGTACAGAAAGAAGGTGTTTCACTGGGTTAAACAGTATCTCTGTTTGCTCTCAGAGAAATGTGTTTAATTTATCAAAATGCGTTACTAATATTTACAAACTCTCATACACACACACGCACGCACACGCACACGCACATGCACACGCACAGCTCATTCACAAGCACTTGTCTATGAGAGTCATGCACTCATAACAGCCTGCAGAGCAAACCTTTCATAAACCAATCAGAAAATCCAATCAAATCTCAAGCATGCATCAGTCTATAATAATTAAAATACATCAAGTGGCCAAACACATTCAACAACAGGCGAACAAATGCACACAATAGCAAATGAATGCTTGGAGTTATCGTGTCCCATTTTTAAAACAACCCTGTGCATACATTAGTATGATTTCACGTTACTCAGAATCACATCAATAAATGCAGGACCAGAGACGCCTTCCAAATCCATCTGACAAAGATGTCTGAAGAGCGTCTGCTCCACATGAAAGTATCTGTTAGGGGGTTTTGCATTGACTCAAATAAATTCCCCATTTCTGTACATAATAGGGGTCGTGTTAAAGAATATATTCCTCAATTCAATCAGTGTACTGTCAAATGATAAAACATTTATGGGCAAGAGAACATGTAAACAAAGTGCAACAGGCAAAAACATTTCATGACCATTTCAACAAGCGTAAACGGATTCACAAAATACATTTTAAGGTCAGGGCTAAAATAATTACAATTTACACTGTCATCACCTTTGACATGATAAACCAGAGTGAGACCAGATCAGAGTTGTGGAGTGAGAATGAATTAGGCTACACAAGAGCGTTGATACTGAATGCACTGAAACTCTGTAATCCTGAGACACACACTGTAATCTAGTGCCCAAGAGCTCAATATGACAGAATGAATGTAAAACGCTAATCTTTATAAATCCACAGGCAACAGTTGTGCCGCAAGTCATTGTCTCCATTTGGCAAGTAATGTCAAGCCTGTGCTTTTAAATCGGCAGACATTATAAAAGGTAGCAAAGAAGGCACATTTGGTGTTTACATATAAATAGACATTATTTACAATGTAATAAGTTAGTTTCTATATTTAGTGTATGAATTACACACCTCTCAATCCAACAGCTACTTTTCAAATCATTGAAGTAAAGATTTCTCCAATTTCACATCAAAACCAGCGAGCCAAACTCTCCCAGTTGTTTCAATATTTCCTAACAAGCTGCACACTTCAGCAGCATCTCCCTGAACTGAACAGAAGTCACAGAATGCGTGACATCGTGGCTTAGAGCAAAGAACTCTCACGTGCTGTTAAACCCAAAACAAGCATCACTGGAAACATCAATGCCACACACGAGCAAATCTTACAAACACTGTCAGGAGCACGTCCTGCTCCAGTTCCAACACTAATCAAAACTGTACCGCAGATTTTAGGATCATATTTCCTTTTTCTGCATTTAGAAATTCTCTTCTTCTTCTTCTTCATGCAAAACCATCTTTATTTTGTCGCTTGATCCTGCAGTGAAATGTGACCTGGCTGTGTTTTCTGATTCTACAATCAACAAACGTTAACCAGCTCAGTCACAGCACTGCAAACCAAAACATTAAGATCTGATGGATCATAAACCTCCCAAAGGTCATAATAATCAACCATTTACATCCCTGTGTGTGAACATTCAGACAGATGCTAACAGCACAAAACCCCAAACTGACCCCAAACTGACCATGTGTTTTTCCTGCATGCACATAAAGCTCAACAATCACGTGCAAACACGACTTTTGTGCTCTTGTAACTCATGGCACTTGTGTGCATAGACTTTACAACTCCACAATGTTCCAGTATAAAAGTGGCAGATTTTTTGACCTGCAATGTTACCAGTAATAGTATAACATGTTAATACCACACGGCTGAGGACAGTCTCTGAGTTTGATATTTGATGATAAAGGATATGAATCAAGTGAAGAGACGAATGTTTGTGAACCTGGAAGAGAACTTCAGACAGAAGATCTACAGCGCTGCGTGATTGTAATGTCTGTGAAACTCAATACAGAGGAATTGATCGCTTGAACGCAAGTACAAAAACAGTATAAAATTTGTCTTGGCATGTCACAACACATGCAAGAGTCTTTCAATAAAAGAGTCAGTAAAATAGACTCGGGGTCAGAGAGTTTCAATCAAGTACACTTCATATAATCAACAACAGCCCCTTCACATGACACACACACAATCAGCTGATTCTACTTTCAGTCCAAAGCTTCAGTCTAAAAACCAATCCTTCTGCGTAAGATTCCCATTAAAGTTTCATTGAGAGGAAGTGATTATTACATCATTTCCTGTTCCTTTTGATGAATTGGCAGGATGTTTATGAATGCAGAGTTATGGCAGCACGTGAGGGGGGGGTTTGGATCAGTCAATACTTTAACAAAAGCACTGATCTGATGCTCAGGTTTGATGACTGATAATGTCGTCTGAAAGATCAAATCCTACAGGTCAGTGACTTTATTCTCCACTAGGGCGGCGACCTGCTGCAGCCGATACGCCAGCTGCATTTTCTGCCCGGCGGCGTCTTCCTCCAGAGACATGATGATCTGCTCACAGAAACAATCAGTCATTATATGAGGAAGATATTCAACACAAAGAGAAACTGGATTCTCAGACTGACCTGCTCATAGTATTTGTTGATATACTTGTACAGCTCATGCAGCGCCACCAAACTGTTCATTTCCGACGCAAAACTCTGCAAACGCACAGAACATGTCACACGTCACACGTCACATGTCAGTTCTGATTGCTCATGTCTGTAACAAGCAGCAGGACATGCTAAATGTAATATTTGGGGTCAAGATTTTAACCTCAGTGATTATAACAATGACATTTCAGAATCATTTGGTTATTCTCAGTTATACACATACAGTACATATACAGTGGGGTCCAGATGTCTGAGGAGGATTTTTAAATATCATTTTTACAAACAGCATGAACAGCACGAGCTGGCATGGACACCACAGGTTCATGTGAAGCTTTATAGCAATCTTTAATGAAAGATGATCTGATTAACATGCAGGATTAACACTGATTAACACAGTTCATGTCACCAGTCTGTCTGTTTAAAACTTCATTCAACAGTTTCATGTGTAATGGAACAGAACTGTCGCTCACCCCTGACAGCTCTGTGAGGGTGGAGTTCATTTCCTGGTAACAGCCTGATACAGCGTTGTGTATGTCACTGTAGTACCTGCAGGACATGAGGTCATGAGTTAATACCCAATCAGATAAAGGCTTCGACAGAGTGTGTCCACTAAACAGCTTCACATCTGACTTCCTGTATGCAGCAGATAAAACTTTACATCTCATGCTCTGATGGTCTCACCTTTCCACCAGCTGCTTGTATCGTGGAATTTCTCTGGCGTACAACAACTTATTTACAGGTGAATCCTGAAGGACAGAAGACACAGCAATGAGATCCTTTGATATGTTCAGAGATATTCTGGAGTGACCACAGTTGTCTTTTGTTCTCTTTCATGTCATGTTCACCATCTTCCAAAACACACACACACACACAAACTGCAGGAGTCGCTCCTGTAATGAGGTCACAGTTAGAGAGGTTTAAGTGTGGTACTGACCCGGCCCACTTTGTGCTCAGATGTAGTGCAGGAGTCAATGAAGGTCTGTGCGATGACAGACAGAACCGCATCCACGCTGTCTGTCACCTGCACGTCAAACACAAACTGAGGGTTCTTTAGAATGTTCACCCAGAAACGCAGAGGTAAACTGAAGGAGACAAGAGCATGTGTTAATATCACACTGACTAATGACAAAAAAAATCACCATGTTTATCTGTTGTAAATCCTAACCAGCTGTCTTATTTTCCAGTAATAAAACCTACACATTCTTGAAACAAAATCCTGACAGAGTTGAAGCGGTTAAGTGAACTATATTTTCAACCCTGAATGTCATATTTAATCTACATTTTGTAATTGCACAGTAAACATTATTGGTTTGAGAATCAGATAATCTCCAGAAGATGCAGGAGGTTCTGACCTGTTTGTTTTCCAGATGTGAACGGTCTCTGGATCATCTATACCATGTTTCTCTGCCATATCATCCAGAAAGTCAAAGAAGAATCTGACAGCGATGGGTGGAGGCCGTTTGGTGCTCAGTACGGCTACAAACACATCATCTACAAACTTCTGCAGAGTGCCCTAAAGAAACACAGAGGAGCTCTCCATCATGCTGACAGTCCTCCACAGAGAACACACCTCCACCTCTTTCTAAAGTGGCACACACAGAATGAGAGATGACTCAGTCTCAGATGGTGTCGTACCTTCATTGACAGCAGTCGTGTAAGGTAGATCTCAGGAATGGCTTTCGCTCGCTCTCTCTCTCTCATGCTGCTCTTCCTGTGTTTGGGCATCTCAGGGTCTTCACTGGGCTTTACCAGATGCCACAGACGAAGACCCTCCTCTTCCTCCCCCTCCAGCATTGGAGTTTCTGAAGCAGTCAGAGGAACAGATAAGAGTTAGAAAACAATGCTCAGCAATGAAAAGGTCTGACAGGTGATGGAGTGGGAGGAGCTCAATTCCCAGATGGAACTCAATTCTTTATCTAATGAATCAGAATCAGTTTACCCAATGATTCAGAATCAGTTTACTCAATGATTCAGAATCAGTTTACCCAATGATTCAGAATCAGTTTACCCAATGATTCAGAATCAGTTTACCCAATGATTCAGAATCAGTTTACCCAA